>JAQQRY010000023.1:0-14387 GCA_028455595.1 Lasioglossum vierecki | reverse complement strand
TGTACCACCACTCGAATCCTGTCGAGCACGGCGTACCGCCACTCGATTTCCCCGAGCACGGCGTACCGCCACTCGATTTCCCCGAGCACGGCGTACCGCCACTCGGACTTCCTTCGAGCACGGTGTACCACCACTCGAATTCCTCCGAGCACGGTGTACCACCACTCGAATTCCTCCGAGCACGGTGTACCATCACTCGAATTCCTCCGAGCACGATGTACCGTCACTCGAAGATGGCCACGGTGTACCACCAGCCATCCTGTCCGGCTACGGCGTACCGTCAAGCCTTATAGCCAAGGTGTACCACCGGCTATCCCGTCACGGCGTACCGCCGACGGAGACGTTCGACGAGCACGGTGTACCACCACTCATTGATGTAGAACCGCCCGAGAGGAATACGACATACGGTGTACCACCATGTCACGATTTCGACACTCCAGACTCGGGTAGGGAAATCCTGATCCCGACCCGTTCGTGAACAAAACCGAACCGCGACACGTGCACGACGCACAACACTTCCGCGATCGCGAGTCAATTGTCGACCAGTATGTCGCGAACACGAAACAGCGAGGGCCCGAGTGTAAAGTTATACATCGAGTGATCATTTACACCTGAACGCTTCCTCATCCCCGTCGTCACCACTCTTCTCGTTTCACCACGAACCTGGCACGACGAGCTCATTCGGCAACGAGGAGGGACCGGCCGAGACGACCCGGAATTACCGGACAGTTACAGAATAATGTATAAGTTTATACGGCATTATAAGTCTGATCTATATATTCCAGATGAGGTCAAAATCAGTAAGCGGAGGATAACCTGACGGTGTCATATATTTGCTTCCGTTAGGAAGAGGAATAAGAGAGTGAGTTTATTATACTGGTAAGCCAGAGAAATTAATGACAGCAATTAATTGAGATAGAGACAACTAGAAAGTGATATTGTGTTATAATGTTCTAGTAGAATTTTTGTGCTAGGCTAGATAAGTTTTTCAGTGATAATAATAAAGTTGATTGATTTGGCAGTATTAAAGAAAGTCTTGGGTTATTTATTACAAGAAGTGTACATATAACATGAAGGATAATTGATACATTCCTTGATATTGTAGAAGAATCCTATTGCATTTCCTTAGATCCATTTGTAAGTGTCTGTTAGATTAATTGCTTATGAATTGAACTGTTGTCAATGGAACAAACCGATTTGTAATCAAGACAAGTAAGGCTTTCTATAAGAGTTGAGAATAGGTGAGCTATTTGTTACTTCAATGATTGAGATACACATAAGGATAGTACAGAGAGGGTATATTATAAACAATAGATGTACAGGAGTGCACAATGCAGCACATGACTATGATAAGATGGAGAAGCATTGGCAGTCTTGTGATTCTTCAATATTAACAGGATATGTATTATCTTAAATTATAGATATTATGGATATTGTTCCATAATGTATACTTGATGAGGAATACTACAATAGTTTGTACAAGCACTTTTATAACTATATACATGTGCATGATGGTGATAGTCAGGATAAGTAAGACATAATTGGTAAGTGTTAGGATATGCATTAATCGTGGTACAGATAGTGTAGGTTTAGCGTGGTTAAATTATTATTTAGTAATTTTAGGAATAATAAAGATATAAGGAGATTACTAGGAAATTCATGGTGTATGTAAAATATATTTATCAAGATGACGTGAGAAGCTAGTAAATTAGTGGTGGTAGGGAAGTGAGAGTTAATTATTAGTTCCGAGTAATCTGGTATATTTAAATATATTGTTTTCCTACCGTTGAGCTAATATTAAAGTAAATATTTATAATGTTAGTGATTAATAAAATATAGATTATAATTACATTTTAATTTCGTTATAATTACATTTGAGTCGACATAGACATTGAAAAAGTACTAGTAGTGGCCTTGATTGTTTAACGTTATTATGTTAAATAATGTTGTGAAGCATATGTATATTCATTAGTATCAATAAGGCAGGTTTCTATGATTGTGGTGTTTGTTGTGGGCAAATTTCTGGCATGGATGTGCATGGGACCAGATAGAGGAGAGGAGAGATATGACAGATGTTACTATTCACCTTGTGAGGATGAGTATGGTAAAAATTATTGATTATTAGTATGCTAATAGTACATTTATTGACAAGGTGCTTTATTTATTTGCAGATCTTGTACTGGGAATACATGGGAACCTGAGGAGTTAAGTTGATGGTTGTAGGGTGATGTATAACCTACATTTTTGAAGTGAAACTTCTTTTGGCGCATGGGGGTAAAAGCGATTGACGATGAAACGGAAATACGGCAGGAAGTGGTTTAGACTCTCGTACGGTTTAGGAGAGAGAGAGAGCACGAAAGCAGAAGCCGTACCATCATTTTTATAGAGCGTCACAGTTTATTTTTTTAACTAACATGTGTTATTTACATAAACAAATAATAAAATAATGACAAAAAAAGCAATCGACGATAAAACGAAAATGTGAGTTCGTATTGGCTAGTGCGCAGACTCTCGTGCTGTTTGGGAGAGAGAGAGAGAGCACGAAAGCACAAGCCTTACCGGTATGTTTATATACAGTTCGACAGCACGTAGAAGTACATAAATAAGTGAAGTGATTATTATTTTATTATTATTATTAGTGCTATTAATGCTACTTGTTTTTATATATATTGATATATATTTAAAAAAAAACAAGAGGTATGTATATAAATTACGAAATTACATTTAAGATAAAAGATAAAAACATGGTTATGTTACGACACCACGTGCAAATACTTCTTTAATTATTTTATTTTTATTTATTTATTTTACAGATATATATTGGAAACATATAGCTACAAGAGATAGCTAATAAATAATAAAGAAAGAGGTATGTGTGTAAAAATACAACAAAATTACATTTTTACTCTGCGATACAGAGCTCTTCCCTTTGTATTACATTTCTCGTTGTTGCCATTATTAGAGCGTCTTTTTTATTATTTTATTTATTATTTATGCTTTTACATGCATTTATTATGTGATTCAGAAGTTATTGATTTCTGAACGTATGATTCTGAAGTGTGCGGGATAAATATAAACATAATATGGGAATCGACGGTAATGAACATAAACCGAGACACCCTACTTATGGCGACAACAAGAGTCTCATACATTAAGCAGAGCTGTGTATCGTATTATTATTATTATTATTATATTATTATTATTATTATATTATATTATTATATTATTATACTAATGTGTGTTTAGTATTATTCTACGATACAGAGATCCGCTCTTTGTATTACATTTCTCGTTGTTGCCATTATTAGAGCGTCTTCTTTTTATTTTTATTTATGCTTTTACATGCATTTGTAATAATAATAATAATAAATAAAACCAGTAATGTGTAGAAGCAAATTAAGATTGGAAATGTTAAAAAAAACATGTGCGTGGAAACCACGCAAAGCAGAAGTGAAACTTCTTGTTTCGTATGCTCATTTATGATCAATTGTATGAATAAAAATATCCATGGATCATAGAATAAAAAAAAAATATAGGTTTATAGGGTATTATAAGTCTTGATCTATTTATTCCAGATAAGATCAAGAGCAGTAGACGAAGGATAAACTATCGATGTCATATATTTGTTTCCGTTAAGAGGAGGATTAAGAGAATATTGTTGCACGGTGAGTTTATTATATTGACAAACCAGAGAAATTAGAGAGAGTAATAAATTGAGATGTGAACAACTAGATGGTGACAGTGTGTTATAATGTTCCTATTAGAAATGTTGTGCTAGGGTAGATGAGTTTTTCAGTGAGAATAAAGTCGATCGATTTAACGGTATTAGAGGGAATCTTGGGTTATTTGTTACTATGAGTGTACATATACTGAGAAGGATTATTGATAACATTACTTGGTATTATAGAAGAATACCAATACATATCCTAGATCTTATTTGTAAGTAATTAATTGATTTTATCCTCAGGAGATGAGTTGTTTTTAAGGAGGACATGTCCTACCTGCAACTATTGTTATTGCTTGCTAATTGAGTTGTATATACCAGTGTTCTTAAGTCATTCACAGTAATTCTATTTGCAGAACCACTAGTTTTAAGAGTAATTATTTAAATATAAAATTGCTTGTTATTAGATTAGATTCGTAGTGTAATTAATTATATTATGTTGTTTTGACTGTATTAATATACTTTGCTATAAGATAATAAAATAATGTGCTTGCAGATTCCAAGGTGCAACGATGCCCAACTCTGACGCAGTCTATTAACTTCTCGTCACAACATGTTTGAACTAAGTCCATTGCTTGAACGATTTGCCACATTTTATATATATAATTCATTCGTTTACTCAAGATTCTAATTCAATTTAGTAGTATAGGCTATATAATCAAGAAAATTTTTTTTTTATATTTTGTTTGTTAACTAAAGTAATTTTTGTAGATTGAAGTACAATATTTTATATTTTGTATTTTAAAAATTGCTAATGAACAACCTGGTCATAATAGTGTATTGTCTTATATATAATTTATAACAAGTTTTCTCGTTCTAACTATATTCTGTTCTGATTGTTGATACCGAATACGTAGAATAATAAAAGCACAGAACTATTGGAATGCGACCATGCGATGTCACCCCAACCATTTCCAAGAGACTCTTACGCACCGCGTATAACAACATAAAAATTGCTGCGTCGGCGAAATTCAGCGTGGGGCAGTCTGTACGCATCATCAAATTTAAAACCGTTTTCGATAAAGGTTACACACCAAATTGGACCACTGAGGTGTTTCAGATAGTCAAGGTACAAGCAACTAATCCGGTGACTTATCTGCTGCAAGATTCCTGGGGAAACCCCGTTGCTGGAGGATTCTATGAACACGAATTGCATCGCGTTGCCAATCCAGATGTATACCTAGTGGAGAAAGTGTTGCGTAGAAAAGGAAATAAGGTGTATGTAAAATGGTTAGGATTAAGCAATGTAAACAATTCATGGATAAATAAAGACAATGTATTATAAACATTTATTATTTACAGTTTAACCTGATTCATGAAAAACAATAGTTGATACACAATCTTCTATTTACATTGAATTTAAACAAGTTTATAGCTACGGATTAGGGTTAGAGCTACGAAGGAATTTGATAATGGCCCCACGGTAATGTTTCTGTCGAGTTGGGTATAACATATCGTTTGTCATCATATGGGCTGAGAGCAATTTTTCGCTCTGATACAGTATACACTTTGTGCAATTTCGAACGTATATATGTCTGTGTACAACTCATATCAATTTCATTTTGCAAACACCGCATGTAATCTTCAAACGTTATTGTTGTCCTTACAACGCTAGCTTTTACACCTTTCGCTTTTTTGTAATGTATACATTTTCGCTCTCAACCCGACAAAGTCTGTCATTATCATCCCATTGTTCTCGTCTTTCATCAAGCCGGGAACCTTTTTATTTACAAGTGGAATATTATATTTATTTTCTATTGGATAATCGCTTGTGTCGAAACGGTTAATATCGCGTCTCATGGTTTCATAGATGTCCTCACACATGATATGATAAATTAGACTGTCAGTGTCTGTATACATTACTTTACACGTTTTGCCATATTGAGGAACCATGTACTCATGATGAAATTCATACAAGCAGGTTTTGGATATATCTAATATACACATGCCTACATATATTAGCTTGTTGAATTTCACCATGACTTTCCGCAACTCCACAGCAGCCAAGTTTTCAGAAAATACACAGCGGCTGTGGAAATTCGGTTTCGCGATCATTGCCTCTGCACCATATCGCCCATCCCAACGTGTCACGAGTTTTACATCTACATGATTCCGAACGTTTTCCATAGTTTTACCGAATACCGCGTTGTTCATCAATTTGTACAAATTCTTTTCAAAATCGTTAGCGGCTTTTTTTCTAAACAGTGTATTTAACTCTATATATTCGCGGAGCCATGGTGACTGTCTGAATTGGAGGATACGATGAATCTTTGTAATACGAAGACCGTGGCGCGCGTGCACTGCTGCAGGTTATAATAATGTATCACATAACGCTGCTTATCATGTAACGTGGCAAGCAACTTAGCCTCTCTTTTGCCCGGTGGTTTGGTGTGTGTCGGACAGAATGGAAGATCAGCGTGAACATCATGCAGACTTTGCGGATATTCTAGATCCACCTCGAGAATGTAGCCTATGGGTGAATCAGCAGCAATCAAAGATATGTCAAAATTTTCAATGTCGTTAACCCATTGAAATTCTGCATATGGCAAAGGTTGACACATTGCCCATCCATATAAATTGTTTACATCGAAGTACATTAAATATGATGATGGTTTCGACGGATCATACGACTGCATGTACTTGTTATTGGCCTCTGCATGTCTACCGGAACATTGGCTCAAACCGCCGCGTATACCACGTTCAACAAACATCACCATATCGATATCAGTTAATAATTCAAATCTAATTTTTGTATGCTTTAGCATAGCATCCCACGTGAAACCTGGTAAAGTGTAATAATATGCTGGATCTAAACCGTAGCTCTTAATGCAAGTTTCACGAAAATTTTCAAAAACATCAGCCAACAACAAGACATCAGTTTTCAAATACAGGTCGCTGTATTCACCCAAGGTTTTTATATCGAAACGCTTCCATACATTCTCGGCATGTGCATAATCATGTTCGGATACAGTTTCGCCTGTCAACGAGCTGTAAAATGACTCGCGCGGTGGCAAACAGAGATCGTCTAATTTATCTACGCAATCGAGGTATTCGTATGGAAAGACACCCTTTCGCGTCAACAACTTGAAATTTTCTATGGAAAGATCTTGGAATTCTGAACGTAAAATTGTTAATTTGTTTATGTCGAGGAAAGATGATAATTTGTCTAGACTTGTATTCAAAAATTTGTACGAATCGATAAATCGCAATTTAATATAATTACGCGAATCTGATTGCTGATCTTTAACATTTTTTGTAAATGAAATATACTTTTCTTTAGTTATTGGTAATACGTTGACACTGCCTTCAAATGCATTTGCTATTTCTTCAATAATGAAATGTGAATCGTATCCGGATAAATTGTGGAAAACTATGGGTATACAAAACGAATTTTTGTAATTTAAATTACAATCTTGATGTGCGGGACCTCTATATCGTCCTGTCAGATGGCAATGATCGCGCACCCGAATATCGTTTTCCTCAAATGGTTTTTCACAAATGTGGCAATGCGTTGCGTTGATAATTGCCTCGCACTGTTCATTCGTTAACTGTTTCATAGGTACATTACTGGATAAGGCGCATTTAACGAAATATGCTAAATTTTCTAATTCTCCGACGAACCATGAGACGCACTTTGCATCGCGACGATACCGATATACCGATAGAGATGAATCGTGTGAACAATGTACATAGTATGCAATGCTAAATACTTTGTGATGCTGGTATGCGTGTGATTGAAGTTTTTCATCTTCTTCCTCACAATCTCCCGTCTTCTCCAGAGTGCATTCGAGGTCGGCGTACACCACAAATGGAAGCGGTTCTTTCCACAAATAATTGTCGAAAGAGAGCCATTTATCATCCTCGCTAGGTAACACGATGGCGCAGCGATTCAGTTCTGCACAGTCTCTTTCATGGGCCTCCAATTTTTCGGTGGAATAAAAATAGTGTAAACATCTAAACAAAACAAATACAATTTTTATTTACATGTGTTATCATATACCATAATACTTTTGTAAATGTTGTACATACCGATCACAGATGAACTTCGCGTGAGTGTTTTTTGTTAATTGTGCGCTAACGAGTCGTGATAGGTTCTTAATCCACACGTAATGTCCCTCACTACTGTCATCCTGATCTTGTATGTATAGCAAGTTGACGTGTCGATTCCTCTTCTGACTTGTGAGACGAAGTGGAAAAAATGTGAACGACTTTGCCCTTTTTTTCTTCTCGAAGATGTCTTCAAAACCATATACATTGATCGAAATATCGTTCAACTTTTCAAATCTAGTAATTTGATTCAGCGACATGGGAAACTCGATGTCTTCGAATTTTAATACGGTTGTGTATTGCGGGTATGAACTTTCGCGGTTATTGTGTGCTGTCGCTGGATACAAAGCTGCAATCACCGACCATGCAAAGCATGCATTGTCTTTGGAGTAAACGTTGATTGTAGCTTTCTTCAACGCTATTTCTCTCGGTACCCTTATCTGACACCCTGCATGCAGCGGGTTATATTTGTTGATACCGACTGTAAGATTGAGTATCCGCGATAACGCCCATCCGCTATCCCGTTCCTGAAATTCTTCCAACGATGTTAGGATTGGCTCCACGATTTGCAACTCATACCACTCTTCGAGATCGGTTGTACAAAAGATTTCACAGTTCTTTGTACTCACACTTTTGCGCGAGCGTTGAACACCTGTCACAAATTCACCGTTGAACACAACATTCACTTTTACAGACCTATGTCTTTCCAAAGCGTTCCGTACTTTTTCAAGCACAGTTTCCCTCGCGTTCTGGAGGAAGCTGAGAGGCTCAATGTAATTGGAATTGATAACAGCGCCTGTTAATATGCGACCCTTGAAAGCTGTATCTATTTCACGCCATAAGAATTCTGTGCTTGTATGTCCAGCACCTTCACGTATGAAACGTCTTCGCAAGGAGTGTTTTAAACTCTCAAGAGCTGCGATACGTGCGATCAATGATTGTTGAATACCGATCGATAATCGAGGACGTTTTGTCCGATTATATTCTTCAAGCAACTCGAGGCATTCGTTGCACTTTTCCTCCCAGGCAAGGTATTCTTCCGGCAATCTTAAACGATTAGATTGGTTCCACAAATGGTGTTCAATATTCTGAATTTCTTCCATGGCGGCACCGTTTTATTTTATTACCTCACAATTAGTGACTGAGCAAAACTAATTTGGAGGGTGCACATATATAGCACATATATAGTTCTCACACGTAAGCTGTCGGTGTCGAAAAAACGCTGTCCCGGAAACCATCGCTAATTTTTTCGGTGTCTCCTTCGCTCGCGATATTGTATCCGTGTCCCGAAACATTTACACAGCGTTGCATTTTCGCACGCTCGGTATAATATTTTACCGCAGACGTGTCAAATACTTCAGCATATTCTTTTACAATAATCATTTTGCAACCGATTGCACGCTAATAAATTTTTTTTAACTTCACTTTCGTGATCACTAGTTCTCAGAAACCTAATTATACTTCGCATTCAACGATGCGACGTTCACCCGTTTCGACGATATCCAATATTGTGGATGGTGAGTAGGTAATATAGGCGGTTTCTAAACCACTTTTCAGTTTCACATACTTCCGGTGTCGTGAAATAGCGCGAGCATGCAAAGTGGAGGGGGGACCCTGGGCGCGTGCCGGTCTTGTGGTTTTCCGGGTGGGGGCTTATCTTTGGCGATGCATCCTTTGACGTAACCTTGGACGATGCATCCTTTTTTCCGGAGCATGCAAAGTGGAGGGGGGGGGGTGGACCATGGTCCGTGGCGACCTTGTAGTTTTCCGGTGCTGTGGTTTGGACTTATCTTTGCGTCCGATATTTGGAGACACCTAATCTTTTTCTAGGATGCATGCATCCTCTTACGCAACCGCATGCATTTTTTATCTTTCCGTTTTTGCAGGAAACGATAAGGAATATTACGTAACAGTTTCTTTCTGATGCACCGTTTTTTATTAAGTGGAAGAAAATAATCATTCTTTCGCGGTTGCGCATCCTGCAGTACGCACACTCTTTTTATAATATTACGTCAAAACCGTAAAAAGACGGTTGGTGTTATCGATGCATCCTGCAGTACGCACACTCTTTTATAATATTATGTGTAGTTGTTGTATAAATAGGGTGGGATTTATGTAAAAATGCAAAGCCGTAGGATTGTCGAGCGTGCGAAGTCATTTGAAATTCATAATTATCCTATCGCGAGCGCATATTTTACAATATGTCTGATACGTTTGAAAAAAAACATGTTGAAGTGTTTGACGCGTATGTCAATGTTGGTGAGAACTATGGAGGAGTATCGTGAATGGTTTCGCTCGTACATGGAGTCTTTGCAGTGTTGTATCAATTATTTAGCCTGTGCGAAGGATGAATTGTCGGTGGGGGCGAAATTTAGTTTAATATCGACAATGTGTCGTATGAAAACATTGAACGTTTCGTTGAATCATCGTATTTCCTCGTCGCGCGTCGGTAGAGGTTTATACGATCGTGACGGTGCAAGAGCCTCGTCGCTCCGTTGGGAAAATGTTGAGTCGGCGTTTAAAAGTCGCATATTGACAGGCATCGTTATCAACGTTGAGCATATTGATCCGAAGCAATTTTTACAGCATGCGAAACGAATGATTGTGGGACGCGTTACGGATTTTTTAAATCGGTATTCATCGTTGAAAGCTCGTTTAACATTGGAGGCTGAATTTATGCAGCCAACCAACGAGATTTCTGTGAAAAGTTTTAGCACGCGAAGCGTTGCATTGTTTCGCACGAGCAATCTACGGCGATGGTATGAAAGAGAGGTTGCGTCTACGATTTTGATATCGTTGGAAGAGTTTCAAGAGCGAGACAGCGGATGGGCGTTGTCGAAGATATTACATTTGATTGTGAACTTAAGCAAATACCAACCGTTGCAAGCTGGTTGCACCGATGTACGCGATATACCTCGAGCAATAAAGTTGAAAAGAGCTGTTGTAAACGTGAACAGCAACGATGATGCATGCTTTTCTTGGGCAATCGTGGCTGGTCTTTATCCGGAAGCGACACATCCATCACGTTTATCATCGTATCCGCATTACACAGCGGTGCTTCGAACCGAAGGTTTCCAATTGCCTATATCGTTCAAAGACATTCGGAAATTTGAACGAGAAAACGATGTTTCCGTGAACGTGTTCGAATGGAGGCGCAAGAGATGTGTAACGCTTCATTTGACCGGGAAGAAACGGAGGAGGCATGTCAACTTGCTGTTTCTACAGAATGCTGAAAAGAAGCACGGTCATTTCATGTGTATACGAAATTTATCACGATTGGTTTCATCGCAGCTTAGCAAGAAGAAAAATCATAAACATATTTGCGATCGGTAAGTTTTGTTTTGTTTTAAAAAAGAAAAAAATTTAAAAGACATAATTTCTCCATCCATACAGGTGTTTGCAGTATTTCCCTACGCAGGAGAGATTACACGCTCATACGATTGATTGTGAACTAATGAATGATTGTGCTCTGACGCTTCCAATATCTGACGAAGATAAGTGGTTACGGTTTAAAAACTTTGCGAACAAAGAACAGATGCCGTTCGTTATCTACGCTGATTTGGAGTGTTTGCTGTTACCGTCTGAGGAACAGGAAGGGCAGGATCACGCTACGCGTGTACAGTATCAGCGTCATCACGCGTTTAGTATAGGATATTACATGCATTGTCGTTATGACGAATCTTTGTGCGAGTATCAGCTTTATCGCGAGAAAGAGGGGTGTGCAGCATGGTTCGCGAACAGGTTGTACGAGTTGAGTTGTAAATTACAGCCGATATTTGATAGAACGGTACCGATGAATCCGCTAACCGAAGAGGAACAGTTAAATTTTCGTACGGCAACGCATTGTCATGTCTGCGAGAAACCGTTCGACGACGACGACGATGACGACGACATGACGAGAGTGCGCGATCATTGTCATTTCACGGGCGCGTATCGTGGTCCGGCTCACAAGGGATGCAATTTGAATTATCAATTTTCGTACGTGGTACCGGTGGTTTTTCATAATTTATCAGGTTACGACGCGCACTTCATTATCAAGGAATTAGCAAACTCGTTTGAGGGACGGATAGACGTGTTACCATTGACGAAAGAGAAGTATATTTCGTTCACGAAAAACGTTATCATCGAGAGACAGACGATGGGTGGTGTAGCAGCAGCAGCAGCAGCACGTGAGGGACGAAAGCGTGCGAAGTTGTTGAAATTTCGTTTTATCGATTCGTTTAAGTTTTTGAATTCGAGTCTCGACAAGCTGACATCGTACTTGGATAAAAATAAATTATGTATCGTGCGGGGCGAATTTGCACATCTTTCCGACGACGATTTTAATCTTTTGACTAGAAAAGGTATTTTTCCATACGATTATTTGCAATCATACGATAAATTAAACGATACGTGTTTGCCGTCGCGCGAAGCATTTTACAATCGGTTGTGTGACCGTGAAATATCTGACGTTGATTACCTTCACGCGAGTACAGTTTGGTCGCGTTTCGCTATAGAGACGCTTGGGCAGTACAGCGATTTATACTTAAAATTGGATGTGCTGTTGTTGGCCGATGTTTTTGAAAATTTTCGCAATGACTGTCTCGAGAATTACAAGCTCGATCCTGCACATTATTACACGCTTCCCGGTTTCGCGTGGGACGTGATGTTGAAAATGACGAAGATCGAATTGGAGCTGTTCACCGACGTTGACATGCTTTTGTTCGTGGAGCGTGGAATACGTGGAGGATTGAGTCAATGTTCTCATAGATACGCACGCGCTAACAACAAGTATTTGTCAACGTATGATTCTAGCAAACCATCTACCTATCTAATGTATTTCGATGTTAACAATTTGTACGGTTGGGCTATGTCGCAACCTCTACCATACAGAGACTTTCGATGGGTTGACGTGGCTAATTTCGATGTAGAATCGATACCAATCGACAGTCCCGTAGGATACATTTTAGAAGTAGATTTAGAGTATCCGCGCGAAATTCATGATGTTCACGCTGATCTTCCGTTTTGCCCGAGTCACGACGTAGCTCGCGCAACGACTAACAGCTCGAATCAGAAAAAATTGATGGCAACGCTTTGCGATAAGGAGCGATACGTAATACATTATCGATATCTCCAGCAAAGTTTAAAGCATAATTTGAAATTAAAGAAAATTCATAGAATATTAGAGTTTCGTCAGTCACGATGGTTGCGTAGCTATATTGATTTAAATACAAAATTACGTGCGAACGCGACCAATGATTTTTCCAAGAATTTGTTCAAATTAATGAACAATGCGGTGTTTGGGAAAACAATGGAGAACGTTCGGAATCATGCTGTCGTGAAATTACTCTCTCGATGGAACGGTCGATACGGTGTGGAACGATTGATAGCTAGACCAAATTTTCACAGCTGCACAGTGTTTTCCGAGGACTTTGTCGCGATTCAGCTGAAAAAGCTGTTTGTTAAATTTTACAAGCCAATCTACGTAGGCATGTCCGTATTGGATATATCAAAATTTCATTTGTACAGCTTTCACTATGAGTATATGCATCCAAATTTTCATCAAAATTGTAAGATTTTGTACACGGATACGGACAGTTTGATATACGAGATTGCTTGCGACGACGCGTACGAAACGTTGAAACGTGATATTCAGCGATACGATACTAGTAATTATGCTGCGAATAATGTTTACAACGTTCCAATTGCGAATAAGAAACAGTTAGGATTGATGAAGGACGAGAATGGTGGTAAAATTATGACTGAGTTCGTAGGGCTTCGATCGAAAATGTATGCTATTCGTGTGCGTGACGACGACGACGACGACGACGATGACGACTGTAATCATGAAACTAAAAAGATCAAAGGTATCCGAACAAACGTTACCGCTCGGGATATACGTTTCGAAGACTATGTTGAATGTCTTCGTAATTATACGGAAAAGAGTGTTAACAACAAACGTATAATGTCCGTGCAGCATCAGGTTTATTCGGTGTCCGAAAGGAAATTGGCGTTAAGTCCATACGACGATAAACGGTATATTTGTGATAATTTGACTGATACTCTTCCTTGGGGACATTATAGAATTGTTTGAGAGAGAGAAGTGTGTGGTAATACGCATTTCATTATTGAAAAAAGGGATGTGGTATAGAGATTACAGGAACTATTTCAAGACTGATTAAGATAATTATTTTTCGCGAAGGATGTGGTAAAAAAATGCGATTAACGAGTTCTATAAAACAGCGTATTCACCATGCGAAATCAAATAGTCGAGCAATCACCGCTGCACAGTTTAGTCATTTGAGAAGGAGGAGGAGGAGTTAACAAAAAAAACGAGTGATTTTTTTCGAGTGTGTATCAAAGTGAGAAAGACGTGTAAGAAAAGAAAATGCAGAATCAACGTGAATCGTCGTCGTCGTCGTCGTCGTCGTCGTTGCCGTTAGGCGAATGCACGCGTTTGAACATCATGGACGCTCGAAACAACATGTAAGTAGAAAAAGAGTGATAAAAAGATGTGAAAGAAAAAATCAGAGAATAACGTATGAAAAAATCTGTTACAGAAACCGTTTACAGCAGCAACAACACCAGCTACATGAACAGATGCTGCAGCCACATCAAGAGTTTCTGCAGCAACATC
>JAQQRY010000022.1:0-22195 GCA_028455595.1 Lasioglossum vierecki | reverse complement strand
CCTATGAAATTATCGAGTAGAAGGGGTCAATGCCCTTTCACTTTTAAATTCTTCTCACACAAATCCATAAATCCTTATTCTGCACTATAATTTTTCATAAAACCGAACTTAAATACTGGTGTTGTCGCATTTTAGGCGGATTTTTAATTGTTAATAACTAATTAACGAAGCCGAAATCGCAATTTTTTTATTCTTCATTTTCGTCTTAGATTATCGTCGAGAATCACCCCTTAAATTTTCTCCCACCTGTAGTCGAACACCCTGTATATATTAGATATATATTTAAAAAAACAAGAGGTATATATATAAATTACAAAATTACATGTAAAATAAAAAATACATGGTTATGTTACGACACCACGTGCAACTGCTTTAACATTAAATAAATATTTTTATTTTTATTTTCCAGAGATATATAGATTATTAGCTATTGCTAATAGCTAAAAACCTACCGTGTGTGGGACAGAATAAATAAAATATTTATCTGCGTCAAACTGATATTGAGGAACATAACCTCACATCAAGTATATTACAGAACATGGTTAACACAGAGAATCAAGCAAATAATCCATCAAGTTTGTTTAGAATTCGAATGCGCGCGAACTGTACCTCCGCGAACATTGTTTACACGATTTAACGTCGCGATAGCGCTACATGACGCGATGACAAAAATTACAAGTCGACCGACAACCATAATATCAACGACTCCGTCTCATCGCAACTAAAAGGACACTGTATCGTTAGACATCGTAGAAAACACACGCCTTATTTCTTTGCGCTCTATAGCTACACGTTCTATCTCGACTACGTCTTGTCGTGTCGAATAACATCGGTGTTCATTAGTTACCGCGCCTATCGCGTACGAATCACCGTAGGAAAGTGTTAAACGCAGTGCAAATAAACGCAGTTTTGTTAAGAAAAGTACAAACGCAGTCATACTGTTTTCACCTATCGTCGTGCACTGTACATCCTCGTCAGGTTGCTCCCGGCTATCCTACATACATTCATTAACATTCAAACAAAGTTCAATGATAAATGATGTGAATGCTAGTAATATTATTCAACCTTATAGTGACTTTCAACGCCATAGACCAGTTGATAATCAATTTAAAAAAACATTTATAAATAACAAATTTGGTCAGTCGTGCTCTGTTTGCAGTAGATTATGGTTTACTAATGATTTAAAAAGTACAATGCAGAATATAAAGAAATTTTTAAAATAATACTACCAGATATTGAAAGGGATAAAATAGCAATCTGTAATACTTGTCAAACTGCACTGTCAAGGAAACAAATTCCTACAATGTCTTCCTACAACGGTTTTAAATACCCTGAGATACCAGTGCATTTAGATCGCGGTTTTGGACGTGTACTAAAATACACGTGACACGTGAACCGTGTAGTACGAATTTAAGGATCCGTGTATACGAATCCGTGAATGCGGATCCGTGTACACAAACACGTGAATACGGCTGCGAACTGCGAACGGACGTACGTACGCACGTACGTACGTACACGGGTCCGTGTATACGGATCCGTTCGGTACGTTCGGTACGTTCGAGTCCTACAACTGAGGCGTTATTTTTTCCGACCGAATTCTTTTCGACTGTTGATGTTAAAAGTGTGACAGTAATAAAGTTGCGGTAAATTTACTGTTTGACGTCAAATCACCGTATATTAAAATGCACATGTAAAATAAATACACGAATATTTATGAAATTAAAATACAGGGGTACCCGTGTACCCGTGTAGTCCTTCTGCGCTACCCGCTTCCAGAATCAAATCTAATAGAGGTGCTATTTCACGTGCAATAAACGAATTCGAATTTTAATCCACGTAATACTAAGTACACGGGTACCCCTGTATTTTAATTTCATAAATATTCGTGTATTTATTTTACATGTGCATTTTAATATACGGTGATTTGACGTCAAACAGTAAATTTACCGCAACTTTATTACTGTCTCACTTTTAACATCAACAGTCGAAAAGAATTCGATCGGAAAACAATCCGTGTACACAGATCCGTGTTCTCAGTTCGCAGACCCGTGTAACACGGATTCTTATTCACGGATCCGTATTCACGTGTTTGTGGATCCGTGTACACGGATCCGTATACACGGATTCGTATACACGGATCCTTAAATTCTTACTACACGGTTCACGTGTCACGTGTATTTACATACACGTGAAACCGGGATCTCTAGTATGCACATGGCCAGTATGGCATTCTAGGACAAATTATAAATGTTCCAATTTGTGTAAAAGACAGAGACATAGTTCATAGCATTTCCCATACGCTCTCCTTCTTTGCGTCGCAAATTTCGATCGTTCATTATGTTGGAAGTGAAACTTTTTCTATGATTTTTTATTTATTTTATGATTTATTTTTGTATTAGTTGTTCCTGATCATATTTTTAACATTTCCAATCTTAATTTGCTTCTACACATTACTGGACTGCAAGAAGTTTCACTTCTACCGCGCGTGGTTTCCACGCACATGTTTTTATTTAAATTACATACTACATACTATTAGGTCAACAATGCTTCCGTATGTCATTACTAGACTGCGGATCTTTCTGTAAAATAAAAATAGACTACATCGATTGGAAGAAAAAGAACCAAATTGTATATTACTTATTCCCTTAATGATTTTAGTAATGGAGAAAACGAAGTCTAAATGAAATCAATCTTGACATTTGTATACAAAGAAGCATTCGCCAGTCACTTTTAAGAATGTTCTGGAGGTATATAAAACAAAATTTTACAAAATGACCGCGCGACGAACCGCGGATTTCGCTGCGCACGAACGCGAACGAGTAGGATCTGTTTTCAAGACAGATGGAACATATCCTAAACATTCATAAGATAAAGAATAAATGTCAAGAAATACAAATAATGTACAAACAAAGACATCGGTGATTTAAATTATCTGAGAAAATTATATCTCTACTATCTAATTTGTTACAAATTATTAAAGAGGCCCTTGCTATAAAAACGTTGCATTTGTTTCAAACAATTATAACGAGCCAGCTAATCGACACGTCGTTTATCTCCTGTTGCTAGGAAACTGAGTGTTATTGCTGACCTATCCTGTGCGGATTTTGCTTTTCGTAACACAGTGTCTTTTTTCTATATTTTTACCAATTTTGTTTAGTAATATTCAAAATCGGAAGGTGTCATTCTGGTTTAATTTTTGTATTGTCCGCTCACAATTTCCTGTACTTCTGTGAATATACAGAGTGGGGCAATAATTATTGTCACCTCAAATATCTTCGAAACTATAAGTTTGATAGAAATATTTGCTCAAATAAAATAGCACAGTACGAAGAGGGCAATCCGGTGGTGATAATAGTTTTTTTGCAGGTGAAGGGACTTCCGACTTTTGAAGACCATCTCCATTTTTTTTTTTTAATGAAATGAGGTATTTTTTAATACATCAAACGACACAGTTGGACATTCCTTATAAAAAAGTACTAATCTATGTATGTCGAAAAGTTAGTAGTTCAGGTGCTATTCCAATTAAAATAACTAAAAAATACCATTACTGTCGTACCAAGACGTTACACCGACCCTTGCGTAACTGAGGGTCCGCAAACTAATAATTCACTGGATTCGCGTGAAGACGGAAGAGAGAACTGATCGGAATACGGACGCTTTGAAGAGGTTAAAGTCAATTATTTCACCCGCGTGATACGGTTCTCAGAGACACTTTATTGTTCACAGCGGCTACGGAGGCGCTTAGACCCGAAAGACCAGAGCTTCTCGGTTGGTGAGAGTATTCAAACCGTTTTCTCGCAGAGGAAAAATTACTGGTCGTTTTTCGAAAGGTGCTCGTAGCTATTTTAATAATTCGCGTGCATACTCGCAGAGGAGGTTACAACGGAACAAACATTGTCTCGGCTAGGGGTCCTATTTACAGGAATCGGTGGGTTCCCCCACCGTACACACACATGGGAGCTCGCTTCGAGGTATCTACGCACCGAGGTACCGTCAGGACGACGAGGGGGTGTTCGCGGCGCTGAATCTTCGAAACGGACCGTTACCGTTTAACAATACCATTACTGTCGTACTAAGACGTTACACTTGTGACGGTTACTCGGGTCGGTCGAAGGATTGCCGCGTCAGTCGGCTGTCCAAGATTCCGGGTCCCACGGAAGCCAAGGGAAGCTAATTAGCGGCCCGAGTTACTTCTGACCTAGAGTGGTCGAGGGTATCGGCCGCTCGAGGTGGTAGCTCCTCGGAGTCTCGCAGCTCGGTACAACGTCAGTCGGTGGGTCGGATTCGGTAGTCGTTAGGAGGTGTTCCTACTCGGCTTTCGCCACTGAGGAAGGATGGGATTCCCGTAGGTCTTTCACCACCCGGGCCTGGGCCGAAGGATTATGTCGGCGGTACGGGTTGCGGGGATGGATCGGTCGGTCGGTCGCTTCAGGAAGTCGTACTCTCGCTTACTCACTCACTCACTCGCTCGACTCGCTCGACTCGCTCGACTCGCTCGACTCGTTCACTCGTACAAAACCCAAAAACGGAGCGTTTGCCTGTTCGTCGCTTTCGTGTCCTTGTCACCACTATGGCTACACGGGTCGCTACTCGCTCGGCTTGTCTCGATCACCTGTCGTTTGCTCACGGTAATTATATGCGTGATTGCACATCATTAGCCGCGAGAAACCGGTTTATCGCGGCGGCCCTCTGGCGATCGCGAGATTCTCTCGCGTCGTGGTTTTCGTGGCGCGGTGTGCCTACGGTGTTCGGTGGTGGGGAGGCGTTTCGTGCCTAGAGGAATGTAACCATCACACACTAGTAAATAAACGCTAACGTCTTAGTACGACTGTAATGGTATTTTTTAGTTATTTTATTTGAAATATCACCAGAACAACTAACTTTTCGACATACATAGATTAGTACTTTTTTTATAAGGAATGTCCAACTGCATCGTTTGATGTATTAAAAAAAACCTCATTCCATTTTTTTTAAATATGGAGGTGATTTTTAAAAGTCGGAAGTACCTCCATTTGCAAAAAAACTATTATCTCCACCGGATGGCCCTCTCCGTACTGTGCAATTTTATTTCAGCATGTTAGCGGTAGCACGGTTGAAGGAGGGTTCAGGAAGAACGACCAGGCGAATGTTTGGTTTTTCATATAATTATGACAGGGATTTATGGTGTGTGTGGCCGTGAATTTGGTAAACAGCCACAATACCATATGGTGCAATAAACTAAGGACCGTACAAGGTTCTTCAGGTAATGACTGTGCATTGAAAGTGAGATCTTTAGAAATGGCAAGCGACCCGACGTCGTATTGCTAAACAATAACAAGAACATATGGTTCTGAAGGATCTGGCCACGGAGTGGGGGAGGCTATGCCTTTTTGGTAAGAGGACTGTGAGGAACCACACGGCACTTACCCCAGAACCGTGGATTAGAAATCATCGTTTCTAACAAGCAAATATTTATTCAGCGAATATAAGATCATAGTTATTGCCCCATTCTGTATGTAACGTCGTGCCGACGTCTTGCTGCGGAATTTAATCTAATATTCCTATTTATACTCATTCATATAGATATATTTCTCATAAGACCATAATAATTCAGTGTTGGCTAAAGACAATACCGCCGGTGCGAGCGAACACCGGCATAACAACAGCAACGACATTAGTATATACCGCCTAGGTGACTATGGTATTTAGACACCTATTAATAACTTATTAAGACAATTGATTTCATGCTCCATCGAATTCTTATGGTCCGCGCTCTCACTATAAATATGGCAAGATTCGCGATACGGACACAGTTCTCTGCAGCAGCTTCTAGAGTCAAAATTCTCTCACGGTTCAGTATCTTGCCATATTCGTCGCGTTTAGTTTCATTTATTCTATTTTTCTATTTTCATTTATATTATTTCCCTTATTTCTAGTTCATAATTTAGTTATTTCGCGCGTTAGCATTGTAGGTTATTTATTTCGTAGTTTTAGTTATTATATTGTATTGTTCGTTAATTCTAGTTATAGTTAGTTCATAGATTTAGTCGCGTAACATTCTTTTTTTGTGTTAATTTAGCCATCGTGCAGTAATTTATTTATTTTCTTTGTTTTCGCAACCGTCGCGTATTCTGTATTATATTTCTTTCTGTTCATTATACGTTTAGTTAAATTTACTTATTTCTTTTCTTTTATTTATCGTTTACCTATCGTTCTACATGCCTCGTCGCGCCGGCCGCAAATATCAACTCAGGAAGCTGTTCAGAGAGCTTCATCGAGAAGGACACGGTAACCCTTACGATACGGATCTCGGGGTCCCCAACCCTCCGCGCATCCTGAGTAACGTTCTCTTCTTCGGCACGGTTCGCATCGTCGATCCGAGAGAAATCGCGAGCTCTCCTCCGTGGAGACTCATACCGATCTCTTTCACACCAAGTTTCCCACCGCTGAGTGAAATCTGTATCGAAGATCCGCGTTACGAACGCTACGTTATTCGTAGGTCACTTATTTTGAAGTGGTGCTACTAAGACCTTCGCCGTCCGCCTTTCTTTCTCTTTAAAAAATCAGCTAAACTCCCTTCGTTTCGGCACGAGATAAGTGAATCAGTGAGCAAGTGTGTGCGTGCGCGTGGTGCGGTGTAGATATCCATTCATCCCTTTCCCTTCTCGTGCAAATCTTCTCCCTGTTCATTCGAAACGTCGGTATCTCCGACTCTAGAAATCTGTGTCCTTCCACGTACGTTCTGAGCCCACCAGGTTGCTCGGTACAATCGGCAGAACACAGGTCCTCGCGTCTAGATTCCTTCCCTGTTCATTCGAAACGTCGGTATCTCCGACTCTAGAAATCTGTGTCCTTCCACGTACGTCTGAGCCCACCAGGTTGCTCGGTACAATCGGCGGAACACAGATTCTCGCGCTCCTGCTCACCCGCGTAGAAACAATCTCCAAACCCGTTAACGCACCATATCACCCTCACCGGGACACGGCAACCAATATCGGGCCTGATTAAACGTGGACGCACGTGCCACGTGGATCAAAGATCGTCGGAATAAATTAAATGCGTTACGACCTCCCATTCGGGACGTAACAGAATTTTGGCGCAGTCGGTAGGACACGCGACGATCACCGAATTAATTGGTTGTCACCCCTTTTTCTTATTATCTTCACAATGCAATCCGGCACCTCGAAAGAAGATCCGGACGCGCCTGTCCCCTTTACCCCTGAGGAACTCTTCGCGTTCCAGCAAGAGCTGGCTGAGAAGGAGGCCGCCCTCCTCGAACGGACTACTGCCCTTCAATCCGCGCAAAAGGTGTACGAAACCAACGCCGCCCTTCAAGACGAATTACGAACAATGCGTCGCGAACTTTACGATCTCCGCTCGCGGAACATCGATTCCAACAGCCCGCGGTTCGCACCGCGCTCTGATTCTAATCCTTTCGGCGAATTCCTCCGCTCCGACCCTGTGAATTTCACGGTAAAGCAAGCCGTCGAGTTCATCCCCACCTTCGACGGCAACAATATGACCGTTCTACAATTCGTGCGAGCATGTAAACGCGCGCGCGAAGTGATCCCTCAGCACGGAGAACGTACCTTAACTAAATTGATCGTCAATAAACTCCGCAGCTGCGCCTACGCCGTCGTAGAGGACGAAGATTGCTGCACAATCCCCGACCTCTGCAGCCGTCTTAAGGACGTCTTGGGTCCCCACCGTTTCGTCGACCAGTATCGCGGTGAACTGGCGAGCATTTCACAAGGGACCACGGAGCACGTGATCGACTTCATAAGCCGCGTAAAGGATTTACGCACGGCAATCCTCGATTGTCACCGCGACGACTCCAATAAAAACGAGGTCGATATCCTAACGAAAGATAGTTTCATTCGGGGACTTCTCCCCACTCTTCGAACCGACGTCCGCCCCTTCCGGGACCAACCCTTAAATACTGTTTTCGACGAGGCCATCAACGCCTACAAGCAATTCGAGCTCGATAGACTCCGATACGGAGAACCCATACGCGGTGACCATCGTCGCGTACACTTCACGGAGGCGCGAACGGCCACGCCGGAGCGCAGTTCGTATCCCGAACCCCTCATGCGCGATGAGCGCCTCGGTTCCTATCGAGAACCATCTCCCGCCTGGCGCCACCCCCAGACCAGAGGCCAGTGGAGCGGCGCTTCACGATCCCCACCCCCTCGTCACGAACCCCCGCGGCCTAGCCCCCGCGACGAACGGCGCCCTCCAAGCCCCTATCGCGAACCTCGCGAAAGGTACCCCAACGAATCCGCGAAATTCTGCAGGTACTGCAAAAACCCCGGGCATGACATTCATGAATGTCGAAAACGCGAGTACAATAACTCGAGACAGGGAAACGAGACCAGCCTCCCGCCCACGACTTCACACGGACCCCACGAGAAACCGCGACCCCGCGGCCCGCGCACCCCGCTACAGACCATCGCGAACCGCTTCCCGCCTCGTCTCGACAATAAGCGTCGCGCCCGACTCCCCGATACCCCGCGTAACCGTCACCGCGCCGCAATTCGTGAAACCTTGCGAACTCCTCGTAGACACCGGTTCGGAGTTAAATATTATCAGAGCCTCGAACGTAAGGCCTGGAGCCCCCGTCCACACCGATGACGTCATTCAAGTTCACGGGATCACAGAGGGCGTCACCCCCACCCTCGGCCGAGTCGACACTATGGTCGATGACTCCGTGCCCGCTTCGTTCCAGCTTTTTCCTGACACTCTCCCCTCCAATATTGATGGAATCCTCGGGGCCCCCTTCTTCCGAGACGGGGGCGAGATATCCTTCGCGAGACGCGAAATTGTCAAAAACGTCGTAAGGATACCGTTCTCGAACGCGCGCGATCACCAGATGGAGGCCAGAACGATCGCTTGTATCGTCGTTGACGTTCACGGCCCCGCGACAGGCTACATTCCCCGTATTGTAGTCGAACCAAACGTAATCTTAGGCGATTGCCTCGTCACAAACAATCGCGGCAAGGCCTACCTGCGATGCGTCAACACCTCTGTAAATACAGCGATCTTGTGTTTACCGTCGCTGCAGGTGGAAGAAGTCGAATCCCCCCCTTTCATGCCCGTTTCCGAATCTGATCCGGGTAGTCGTTATCTTCTAAATTCTACTAATTCGCAAACTCGTGCAGGACGTCTGTGCGAAGCGATCGCAAATGATCACTCCGCGAAACCTATTAATTCCGAATCCGCTTCGGATCTTTTAAATTCTACTAATTCTCAAACTCGTGCAAGACGTCTGTGCGAGACAATCGCTATTGATCAATTCACGAAAGTCTCTGCAGCCCGCATCAACGAATTGCGCAAAACAATTCAAACGAACCACTTGAATCCAGACGAGATCGAACACGTCAATTCCTTGTTGGAAGAATATCACGACCTCTTTCACCTCCAGGGCGATCGTCTGGGGAAAACAAACGCGGTTACTCATAAAATTCCCACCTCAGACGATATACCCGTACATACTAAGCAGTACCGTTACCCGCCGATCCACAAGGAGGAAATAAACAAACAGATGCGCGATTTGTTAAGTAACGACATCGTAGCCCCTTCTAACTCGCCGTACAACTCCCTCTTATGGGTCGTGCCCGATGAGCTTGGCAACAAAAAGTGGCGATTGGTCATCGACTACCGCGCCTTGAACGAGAAATCGGTAGCCGACGCCTACCCACTGCCCAGTATAAACGAAATCCTCGATCAACGGGGCAGCGCGAAATACTTTAGTATTTTTGACCTAGCCAGCAGGTTCCACCAAATAGGCATGGAGAAACAAGACGCTGCAAAGACAGCATTCTCAACTCCTTTCGGTCACTATCAATTTAATCGCATGCCATTCGGGTTAAAGAACGCGCCGGCTACATTCCAGCGGTTAATGGACACAGTACTAACAGGCCTCCAAGGTAATGAATTGTTCGTATGCCTCGATGATATTGTAATATACGCTCGAACATTAGAGGAACACCGTTCTAAATTCAGAAAACTAGCGCGCCGCCTACGCGAGGCGAACCTAAAACTCCAACCCTCTAAATGCGGATTTCTGTTCAAAGAAGTGGCATATCTCGGCCACCAGATCAGCGAAAACGGGGTCAGACCGTGTCCCAAAAAAATCGTCGCGGTACGCGATTTCCCACGGCCTAGATCGGCGCGGAACGTTCGCGAATTCCTCGGGCTAGCAGGGTATTATAGGCGGTTCATCGACAAATTTGCGCAAAATCTCGAAACCATTAACGCGCCTGTTAACCAAAGAAACCAAGTTCGTGTGGGGTCTCGATCAGGAACGGACCTTCAACACCCTCCGCACCGCCCTGTGCAGCGAACCGGTACTCCAGTATCCCGACTTCGAAAAACCGTTCAACGTAACATGCGACGCCTCCGGTCACGCCATTGGGCAGTTCTGAGTCAGGGTAATGTAGGGCAAGACCGCCCGATCGCCTACGCCTCGCGAATCCTGCACGCAGCAGAATTAAATTACTCCACGATTGAGAAGGAGTGTTTAGCAATAGTTTTCGCCGTTCAGTATTTCCGACCGTACATCTACGGCCGACGATTCACACTCGTCACAGACCACCGCCCCCTGATCTGGATGAATTCAGTCAAGGACCCAACCTCACGCCTGCTTCGATGGCGACTAAAACTCGCGGAATTCGACTATAAAATAATGTACAAACCCGGAAAAGCGAATTCAAACGCGGACGCGTTATCCCGCAACCCTGTGGCCCTCCCAATATATCAAGAAACTTCGAGTACGACAACACCCTCTCCATCATCACGGGCATCGGACCCCACCTTCGAAATCTCGTCAGGAAGCGACTACTACACCACACCCCCCCCAAAGGAGAGGTACCCAGAGGAGGTCGATACCACCACCCCAAGCCCATTCCTCCGTCAATTAACGAACGATTCGTCCCCAACCTCTTCGGACAACGACACGCCCGAAACAGTCATAGGAACTGAAGAACCAAGGGCAACTTCGACACCTCGTGCATCCGCCAGTCCCTACAACACAACCCCCTATTTCCCAAGCCCGCCCTCCCCCACCATCTCTCGATTCCCTACGTCGCCACCCCCTCGCACCCCTTATACTTCCGACGCCGCAGTGGGCCCACAAGACCTCGCACACGGTCGCATCGTCGTCCACCTCCGAGACAGACTCATCATGAGGCACGACAATCTCGTGTGTTTTATCACGCGAGACGGAAGACCGGCAGACCCAGGAGCGGCAGACCTCTGTAGACAGGGAAAGATCACAACTAGTACGGAATTGGTGCTCCATAGGGCCAAGGTGGACAATCTCGGCCCTTTCAAATTGATCCAACTACCGGTCAAGCAAACGTCGTTCCATGAAGCCTCCTTGGACGACGTCAACGAATGCCTCCGTTCCCTGTACAACGTCGTGACTGAACTACAACTCCCCACATTCTCCCTCTCTAAATCGACACTCGACAATATTCCCTGGCACCACATACAGGCTTCCATCATCGAAGTCTTCGCCGAAACACCGCTGCGAATTTTCCTCTGCTCCCACGACGTCCAAATCCCAGCAGAAGACAGGCGACAGGAAATACTCGCGGAAAACCATACCTCCGCCTACGCCGGACACAAAGGAATCACGAAAACATACAAGAGGATTAGAGAGAAGTACTACTGGCAGACCCTGAAGGCAGATGTCACGGCATTTGTTAACAATTGTCCCAGTTGCCAGTTACACAAGCTCACGAGGGTAAAACCCCGACTCCCGATGACCCTGACGGACACGCCAGGGAAAGCGTTCGACAAGGTGTCATTGGACGTGGTGGGTCCCCTCCTGCCGACACCCGAGGGTCACCAGTACATCCTCACGATGCAGGATCTACTGACAAAATACTCTTTGGCAGCCCCACTCAAAGGCATCGGCGCCGTCGAAACCGCCGACGCCTTCGTGGAACACCTGGTGTGCAGATTCGGAGCACCGAAGGCAATCCTGACGGATCAAGGGAGAAATTTCATCAGTTCCCTAATGAAGGCCGTAGCCAAAAGGTTGAAAATCGCCCGCGTCCAAACGACTGCATACCACCCGCAAAGCAACGGATCGATAGAGAGATCGCACCACGTCCTGACAGAATATCTCAAGCAATTCGTCACACATGGAAATTGGAATAAATGGCTCAATTTAGCCATGTTCAGCTACAACACGAGCATACATGAAGGAACAAACTTCACTCCCCATGAGCTGGTGTTCGGATCGCTGGCGCGTGTCCCGGCTTCCGACACGGCAGTCCCACGCTTGGATAACGAGTCGTACGACGAGTACTACCGTGAACTCCAAGCAAAAATTACAGAAACCTCGAACCAAGCAAGAGCAAACCTCGTCGCGGCCAAAAAACGGTCAAAACAATACTACGACAAGCGCATAAATCCGCAAGTAATCACCGTAGGCGACAAGGTCTACCTCCTGAACGAGCCAAGGAAAAATAAATTCAACGCACAATACACTGGTTCTTACGAGGTCGACGAACCCCTGCAAAATAACAATGTCAGGATCAGGACTAAAAGAGGCTTCAAGGTCGTCCACGCCGACAAGTTAAAGAAAGCGAAAACTCCCCCCCCCCCCCCCCCCTCCCCCCGTCATCCCCCCCCCCCCCCACCCCAATACCCCTACCACTCCAGATTCCCCCTCCCGATCGGCCATCGTTCCCCAGGACACGACGACGCCCTGGCACTTTACGAAGATCCCCCGTCTGGATAACATGTGCCTTCGAGCGATACCACGCACCACCTCCGGGGGGAAAGCCTTATGGTACACCTCTTCCTTCGACTGACATAGGTGCTATCTAGGGGTTGTGTACTCAGATACCGATGGTCGAGACTTATGCAGGCATTGCATTCTCCAAGTGCAAGGGACCGGAGAGGCATTCCACATCCACTCCGTCCAGTGGCTAAGGTGGATGAAAAACACTTGCTCAAGATGCAAGGGGCCGCAATGCCGCGAACAACCCCTCATGGACTGCAACGAATGCAAGACAAGAATGAACATAATGAGGGCCGCGGCAATATTTAGAGACAGTCCGCATCTGGATGAACTCCGCCGGTACCTGCTCCCACCGAGAGCTAACAATCCGGCACTCTAATACCGGACCAACGGCCCACTGTCGCCCCGGTCAACAACTGGCAGGCCACCGCGCCCGAACACCCCCCCCCCCCCCACGAAGAGCCGCCGCCCCGGGAGGAAGTTACAGCATCGTTCCATCGTTAGTCCTCGTCCGTGGTCAGCAACATCAACCAGCACACCCCCCCCCCGCGCCGCCCCGCGTTATCCGCCCCCCCCCCCCCAGGGGGTAATGTGTAACGTCGTGCCGACGTCTTGCTGCGGAATTTAATCTAAGGCCCTCTGTCCACGGAGCGTAGCGTAATCGTCGCGTAATAGTCTATGTTCGAACCGTGTACCAAACTTCACGTTATTACTAAAAGAAAACAAAGATGTTGAGTGACGAGGAGACTTTGATTTTTTATAATTATATTCGACGGAGAAGAAGAAGAACAAGAAAATTCTGGGTGCACCCTTACATTCGCAATAATATTAACTGCAGAATATTTGTAGCTGCAAGAGAATTAGCAGAAGACGATGTTAAATTTCAAGCATTTTACAGAATGTGCAAGACTACGTTGTAACGGACCGGCTCCGCGCGCGCGCGGTTGCCTGTAGTTCGGAGTGTACCAGGGTTCGGAAATGAATACGAGCGCGGAGTCTGGTAAAACGTAATTTATTATAATGACCAGTGGGTCCTGGCCCCTGAGCCCCCCGGATGAATACAAAGTAATCCGCAAAGACAGAACGCAAAATAGAGCGCAAAACAAAACAAAAGAATTATTGTCTCACCGCGAGCACGCGGTCGGTTTGAGCTCCCGGATGGATACAAAGTAAACCGCAGAATAGAACGCAGAATAGAGCGCAAAACAAAACAAAAGACTTATTATCTCGTCGCGAGCACGCGGTCGATCGCTCTGTTCTCCATGACAGGACTGTACGCGGGGATAATCGGTTCGCCACGCTCTGGAATCGGCGATGCCAAAACTAAACGAAACTGGACGTCTACGGAGAACTACCGCTGCTTCTCCATTGCGAGTCACGGTTGACCCTACGCTAACAAAGAAAATAATGAAGAATGATCGTGAGCGTCGCCGATTCCCCGGGCTACGCGATTAGCGGACGATCCCGCAATTTTATACGATACAACAACTAAAATGTCCACGGCTGATCACCGGTTCTCGCAGACTAAACGTATACGGGCGGTCCCGTAAACAACGTGCGTTTGATTTCCGCTCCTTCGCGACTTGCCGGCTAGTACGCGACTTCGCAACAACAAAATGTCTTACAAAACTATAATTGGGTAGGCCCGCGTTGACTACCCCATGAGACACGCGGCGTAGCCGTGCTACGTAGAAAACGGAGCGAGCTTCGGTAAGGTCCGTCGCGCCTACTGGGTTTTCCCGGAGGTTCCCGGGGGATTATCGCTGGACGATGCCACGGCTGTAGCGGGTGACCAGGTCTTATCGTTCTCGGATCCTCGGGTTACGCTTCCGGTATCAGTTGCCCTGGACTCCGACTACAAATCAAGGAGAGAGACTAGCCATCAGTACACACGCTCAAGTCGACGCAAACCTCCCGACGTGTTTCTGTTCTGGAGCGGGGAACGCGAGGAAACGTATTCGCGACGGTATAAATCCCGAGATTTGTTCGGCGGCGGTATTTCCCGTGTCGATTTGACCGAAGTCCGGATTGGTGGGCGGTGTGTATCTGGGACGACGCGCGACGCACGTCCTCGTCACGATCGGACGTCACCATCCGCCACAGAAGAACCTGTGATCACGGAAAGCGAAGCGCACGCGCCTCAGGGGATCCTGAGGGGATTCGTGCTCGTCGAGATCGCGAGGAGGGCGTGCATCCGTGCGAGTCCGAGATCGTCGAATTCGGGGTCTCCTCCGGAGGCCAATCAATCGTTGCGCTCGACCGCCGAAGCGGAGGGTGCCGCAATCCGGCCCAGTGGTTCCTGGGACCGAACTGAAGTTCGCACGCGCCTCAGAGGATCCTGAGGGGATTCGTGCTCACCATCCACGACGACGTATCGCTCGAGACGACGACAAAACGGCGGTCCTCGGTTCGACAGGCGTTGGGGAGCCCTTCTTCTGGAGCGGCGATCCCAGGTTGCGTCACCCTGGTCGGTCTGTACCCAGCACTGCTGTTTACTCTGGAAAGAGCTGGCAAGCCCGATAATCGCTCGACGACGACTCCAGGCGAACTCCGCTCTCGCGAAGCTTCGTCGCGCCTTATATACCCACGGACCGGTGTGGCGCGTAGAGGGGGTCACACGAATGCCGCGTTCCCGTTGGTTCCCGTTGTCGTGCGAATCTAAAAATAGACGTCCGCTCTCGGTCGCGTCGTCTGTTGTTCGCTCGTGTCTCTACGACGAATTATCGGTTCGTCGCAACGTATAAGAATCTTGTACGAATAATGGGACCAAATATAGCCAGACAGGACACAAATATGCGAGAATGTGTCAGTCCTGAAGAAAGAATTTTGATAACAGTAAGGTAGGTGAATAAAATTAAATTGATGATAATAAATTATTAATATTATGCATGTAACTAAAGATCTGAGTTTCGAATTCAGGTTCAAGAATAATTTAAATTATATATTATATTAAAATATACATATTGTGACGTGGCATTTTTGCCAACGTCTGTCGTAAATTACGAACTGAAGACCGGGTCACCTTCCGCTGCCGTACAAGCATTGCAATTAGGGGCGAGCGATCTCCCTGGTCACGAACGAGACCAGTGGGCGAATTTTTATACTTTTGAACGTCGCGCCAATTTGCGTGACGCAAGTTTGCAGGGCCGCCACCGGGTTCCAAGGGAACCCGGAACGCTTTTCCCAACGAGTCAAAGGTCTGAAAGGAAGGTCCAGCGAAAGGATATAGCTGCCGAGGGAACGACACGACCCAGGAGAAGCAACCTGGAGGCGCCGCCGAGGGCAGAAGCAGCCAAGAAAACATCTCCGCTACTCCGGCGTCGCCTCAACCGGAGAGCAACGGGCCCGCTGCCGGATTGGTCGATGTCGATCGCCTCAGAGAAGAGCAGCGAATCTGCGGTCCTCGCTGCCGGAGATAATACCAATCACCGGACGCCAGGGACCATCGCGTGGCGCAAGGACTTGTCCGAAAAACCGATCGCGATAGGCCTAAGGGCTCCGCCGGGAAAAGCGAGCGCAGAGGGGGGACGCCTTACTCTCACGTACCCGAGTCGTCGCGTGAGAAATCACTTCTGCGTAGGCTCTTGTCGCGATTAAATATATTTTGCTCTGTGATCCATTGCGACAAATATTGTGCATTGAACGCTGCCGGAAGGAAGCATCTTCTATTCAGGACCCTTGATAAGCTTCCGTCACTTTCTCGCTCTATCTTATCAGTGATTTCTCTTTGCGTTGGCTCGGTTTTGCGTTGTCCGCGATCGCGTCGCGGGAATATTCGAACACGTTTCGTGGCTGCCGGTAGCTACGTAGTTCGCGAAACGTAATAGATCCGTCGAGCGTTAGACGTACGGGGAATATTTAGCGAAGGGCCAAGCCCTATTTTTGTGTAATTTAGCGAGGATCCGTACGTCGACGTCATTTCCACGTCAACCTCGCGTCGTACCACGGTGGGACGCCGCCACGTGCTCATTTCGTTCTTTTCGCTTGGTTCGAGATACGTAGAAGTCAATTCCAACGCGTTTTCCATCGGAATCCGGGCGTGAAACGCGTAGATCGCGTACGCGAACGTTAACACCACGTGCTGCCGGATTCGACGCGATTTCGAGGAAGTCCGAGGGGACAGGGCGCGGGCGATATTTCCATCTTTCGCCGAGACATTGTTACGCGCCGGTTAATTCTGTAAACGCTGCCGGTATCGGCCGGTTGCGCGACGCTAAGAACGGTCGTAAATAAATTCGAGTTAACCAAATTCGTCTCTCTCTTGATTTCGTGAGAAACCTTCCTGCCGCGAGGAATGCCTCCCGTCCGTCCCGCGTAGTATCCTGGACCCGTTCGCATAAATTCCGCGTTCTTTGCCGGTTGTCGCACGCTCGTAGGCAGGTTTAGAAGGTCTATCTTTATCAGAACTAATTAAGACGGCACAATCAGTGCCTGGCGCCCGAATATTCGCGGTCATCTATTAGCGAGCTGCCGGAAAAATACGAGCCTGCGAACAACTTTTGTCCCGGGTGGACCGCGTGTCGCGCGGCCGCACGCGGCCCGGTTTAATCGCCTGTAAATACCCGGTGTCGTCGAAGATTTCACCCTTCTGGTGAAGTTTGTTGAAGGACGACGTGACAATATATAACAACAACAAGGTCAACGACATTTCGTTTTCAGATACCTGGCAACGAAGTCCCCAAGGACTTTTCCTTAACTGCTTTTCTCCTTTCTTCATCCCATCTTTTTTTTTCCACCACCCCGAGGACAGGAGAGGGAAGCCTAGGTTATAAAAACTCCACGATCCCAAGCGACTAGGGTCAGTTGGAAAAATCTTGTGACGGAACTTGAGTCGTCTTTTAATAAACGTGCATATTAAAGTTATTGAGTGGTCACTGTCATGCCCCTTTCCCAGGTAAATACCTTAAATGGTTTGACCGAATTAGGTACAATCAGTATTAATTAATCAGTATCAAAATTAATTTTGTTAAGTACTGATTGTCCCTAATTCGGTCAAACCATTTAAGGTATTTACCTGGGAAAGGGGCATGACAGTGACCACTCAATAACTTTAATATGCACGTTTATTAAAAGACGACTCAAGTTCCGTCACAAGATTTTTCCACCTGACCCTAGTCGCTTGGGATCGTGGAGTTTTTATAACCTAGGCTTCCCTCTCCTGTCCTCGGGGTGGTGGAAAAAAAAGATGGGATGAAGAAAGGAGAAAAGCAGTTAAGGAAAAGTCCTTGGGGATTTCCGAACGGGCCCATCCGAGGCTAGACAATTGAAAGATGTATAAAATACTCGGGGTGTCATTTAAGACATAAACCAGACGCACGCACTCTGGCGTCCCGAGTCTCGGGTTATTCGGACCTTCGGGGTCTCTCAAAAAGCGTCCGGTTTCCTAAGTTTATTGCACCAACCCCGGGTGGTCCGTCGTTATGTATGGGTCTTAATTATTATTCTACAAATCAGGAGGGTTCGTTAGACTCGCTGGTTGCGGACGTGACACAAGCAATATGGACTGCCCTAAAAGAAGTATATATGCCCATTCCTAGCATGGAAAAGTGGAAACAAATTGCACAAAATTATTCGGAATTGTGGAATTTACCAAATTGTTTGGGAGCTATCGATGGAAAACATATAAGAATACAGAAATTTCCAAAGTCGGGGTCCACAAATTTCAATTACAAAGGATACCATTCCGTCATTTTGTTGGGTTGCAGTGATGCAAACGGATGCTTTATATCTATAGAATGTGGTTTCGCCGGAAGAAATAGCGATGGAGGTGTATTCCGCACATCGGCATTAGGTCGTTGGTTGGAAAGAGATGGCATCAACATTCCCATGTCGTCACGATTGCCACATGACGAAGGAGATGATCCATTTCCCTATTACTTCGTTGCCGACAACGCTTTTCCTTTGCGTAAAAATTTAATGAGACCGTATGCCCAGAGAGGCATCGATAATAAAAAAAGGATTTTTAATTACCGATTAAGTCGAGGCAGAAAAAATATCGAATGCACATTTGGCATGTTAACACAAAAATTTCAAGTGTTTTTGACACCTATTCGATGCTGTAAATATGAAACTATAGTTTCTATTATAAAATGTGCTTGTGTACTTCACAATTACATACGGAGAAATGATGGAGTCTCATACGGACATAATACAAATAATAATGCAACAGTTTCTTCGGCAACGCCTAGAATTATTCCCAATACGCGGGAAAATATTAACATTTCTGGGCGACCTTCTCCGCTAATTTTGCGCGAATGTTTAGCGAATTATTTCTTAAGACCACAGGTTGCTTTGCCATGGCAATGGAATGTCTGTATTAATTAAAAAACACGCATCTGAAATGATAAGATTCTTGTACGTAGTCTTGCGCATTCTGTAAAATGCTTGAAATTTAACATCGTTTTCTGCTAACACTCTTGTAGCCACAAATATTCTGCAGTTAATATTATTGCAAATGTAAGGATACACCCAGAATTTTCTTGTTCTTCTTCTACTCCGTCGAATGTAATTATAAAAATTAAAAATATATTAAATTTAAAAAAAGTTTAAAAAATGCCTTTTTTATTTTTGCGTGTAAACCTTGTAAAGTATAATTTTTGGAAAATATTTTTTGTATATAATTTCATAAACGCATGCTTCGAATTGATTATAAAAAATCAGGTTGTTTGGTTCAATTATAAAAATATTATTTTGTTTTAAGTGGCGTTCGAATACTTTCGTGGCTCACTGTATACATATATGGAATACGGCGTTAACGCCTAGCGTACGACACTGTTGTACGGCAAACGTCATGATGAATGAAGTTTGCGACCAATATCGAGATATCGCTTCATGAGCGGGTTTCAATTGCTTTTCACCTACACCTCAATCAGTTATTATTTCAACATATTATACATTTTTATTATTGATTCAGTTAATATTTAATTATTGTTAATTGTTATTTGTTTATTGTTTCTTATTGAATTTTCCTACTATTTGTACAAGCATGTGTGAAAGTACATCTTTTGAACAATTGATAGAAAGGTATCCTTGTTTGTACAATCATACACTATCGGAGTACGCAAGGAAGGATGTTACGGAAAAGGCGTGGAATGAAGTGGCAATCAAAATGATGTGGTCTGGTAAATATTATTATACAAAAGCATATCCCGTTGCTAAATATGTACAGTGACTTGGAACAATATTCGGACATTCTAAAAAAGACGATAAATTTTTTAATATTGTACAATACGATTATTTCTCTAGTTGTCGATTGTAAAGAAAAGTGGCGGAACATAAGAAACGGATTTGTGAAGAGTTTAAAGCCATGTGCAAGTGGTTCTTCTGCAAAACAGAGGAGAAAACATTACTTGCATGACATCATGCAATTTGTTATACTGTTTGTGAAAACAATAAACCACATCCAAAATTGTGGAAACATTTTACCTCCGCCAAATGAAATAAACTACATTGAAGACCAAGATAATATTTTCATTGAATCAGATAAAGAAGTAGATCAACAGGATAGAAGGCGAAGAAAAAGAAAATCGGAAAATGATGTAGATAAGATATTTACAAAGTATTTGGAACAAAAAACAAAAAATTTAACCGAAGACCACAGGGAAATGTTTTTACTCAGTTTACTTACCGATGTTCAAAAATTAACAGATTCTGAGACACGAGAGTTCAAAATAAAAACTATAGCGATACTGGACGAAATTTTGAGCCGCACTAATCATCAATCAACAAATATTATATTTCCGAGTACACTGTCGTACGGCATGCGTCATGATGACGAAGATTGCGACCAATATTGATTTTTTTCCGCCCACACTGTTCTACGCGATTGTATTATTTCAGTAATTATTGTCCATTACTGTTAATTATTTTTATTGTTTAATATTTGATTACTCTATTATTTTTCATTATTATTCTTATTGTTAATTGGTTTTATTCCACACACACACACACAGATTATCTCTCTTTTCACCCACTCCACTAGAAAATGTACTCCCACTCAACACACATATGACAACAATACGTAAATGTACATTAAAGAAATTATTTAATGATTAAATTATTAAATTAAAGTTTTGATGACATGTTTGAAAAATCGATTAGACGTGTCAAATTTTTAAATGAAACATTTCATGGAAATAATACAGATAAACGAAATATCTCGTCCATAGTATTGTAGGACGAAATCGTGATGACAAGATATCTCATCCATAGCATCGTTTCTTTATAGAATTTTTATAGAATTAATTTTCTTATTCTTCTTCTTCTCCGTCGAATATAATTATAAAAAATCAAAGTCTCCTCGTCACTAGACATCTTTGTTTTCTTTTAGTAATAACGTGAAGTTTGGTACACGCTTCGAGTATAGACGATTACGCGACGATTACGCTACGCTCCGTGGACAGAGAGCCTAACGGTACTTTTGATGTGAATTTGGCAACTTTCCAATTCCAGTGCAACACCATGTACAAGAGTTAGCATTAACAATCTTAGGTAAGACAATAGAAATAGATAACTAATAAACAATACGTCATATGTACTATTTTAAAAATAATAAATATTTTTTAGACAATGCATCAAAGAGAAGGAAATCCACGTAGCAAATATTTAAACAACTTATATTACATAATCACGAGACAGTTATTAATATAAGTTTTAGCGTCACATTGGTATTTTAAACAATGGAGTAAACAATACAGTTTTTCTTTCTTTTTCACTCGCTATCCTCTTTCATATCCTACAGTTACTCCATAAAGTCAATGAAACAAAAAAATAATGAAAAACTTAGCATTTTTAACTGGCATTACATTGTGAGAACACGCGGGCCTTCGAGTTGTGCCGGCGATGGCGACTGTCTGTGTCTCTTTCTTTCGTATACGCTTTCCTTCCTTAGGACCTAAGATTTCGGAGTCGATTAAATCACTAAATATGTACAATTGAAATTATATCGTGTTTGGTCTTGTTTTACTCAGAAAAATGCCAGAAATACGTTTTTGAAAAGTCCCATGAAAAAATAATGAATATTAAGAAGTTTGAACATTCGATTTATTTTTTATAATATGAAGACAATTTGATTAAAAAACTAGGGGGGGGGGTGGCTTGTGGGTGGTGTTGTTGTAGCTCGCTCGCTTTGCGAGCTCGCGCGAGGGTTAGTGGTACGCATTAGCCATGGTACGCAATAGCCACACATAACCAACTAGCCGTTGGGCCTGCATCTATTAATATTTTTTATTTTGTGTGTTTTATTTTGTGTATCGTTCGTCGCACGGACGAACACGTGTCTTGGTGAATCTGTTGGTGTAATTTAGCCCTTCAGGCTTCCTCAAGCGCATATTCAGAGTGAGCGTTCCGCGTATATTCGTCGAACAACCACGTGTTCGCGAAAATTCGTTCGTATCGCGTCCCCGAGCAGTCACAATTGTTCTCGCCGTTGGATTCGGTCCGCGACCGTCGATGGTATCGGAC
>JAQQRY010000021.1:13382-29687 GCA_028455595.1 Lasioglossum vierecki | reverse complement strand
CTAATTAACGAAGCCGAAATCGCAATTTTTTTATTCTTCATTTTCGTCTTAGATTATCGTCGAGAATCACCCCTTAAATTTTCTCCCACCTGTAGTCGAACACCCTGTATATATATATATATATAATTCAGACCATAGGATGCGCACGCATCGATCCCCGCTCGATCGCAATCGAAGGAGGTAGATGCGAGCAGCGGATGTGGCACTCTGCGGCAGTGATGCCGATTCCGTGGTACTGTGGTACGAGAACCGTGGTCCTAGACCCCCCCACTATGACTTACCGTTGCCCCTACAGTCCTTCTCCAACTCGCTCGCGCGCTACACTCACCAGCGTACCTCTACTATGTCCGTGTGCGCTGCTTGTGCGCTTGCTCCAACCATGCCAGCATTTCTTTACGGAGACGAAACTAATATTCGGCGGCCGAGCGAATGAATCGCGATCTGGAGCGAGCATTCGAGTCTCCGTGAAGCGATTTTCATTTTTATTTTTTAATTACTTTTTTAACCTTCCAAAAAACTTACAATGTAAAAAATATGTTAAAAATATATACTCATTTATCATAGAAACGTTTTATTACTATAAAAATTGGATCTTATTCTTCGACATTCAGCTCCTTTACTGCTCCTCGTGACTTAGTATATGGACATACACATACGTACAAGTCGTCCAAATCCCCTGCGAACTAAAAAGGAAACGATTAATAATATATACATATATGTGTGTGTATGTGTATATAATAAAAAATACAGTAAAAAATATAATTATAGTAGAATTTAAAAAAAAATCGAGGTTATTGCAAACTTATCTTTTTTCGTAATGACTCTCTAATTTCAATGTTTCTCCTGGATGTCCATTTTCTCCCGAGACAGCGGCGTTTCTGTGTAAATACAAAATGTTCATATCAAATATATCATAAACTACATAATTCTAATGACGTGGAATGTAGTATATATTAATGCCGTTTATATCACATTTAAGTGATAGCTTTACAAACCCGGATCTTCTTTTTCTTCTTTACTGCTCCTCGTGACTGACGTATAATCACGTACGTATACGTACAAGTCGTCCAAGTCCTGCGGAGTAAAAAGGAAACGATTAATAAATATTTTAATTAAATAATATATACATATGTATATGTTAGAAGATACTTATATTTTGTACTGGTCAAAATCAGCCGAACATAAAATTGTAGCTGCATTAAAAAATTGGAAGTGTACCCGCCGCCAGAAGGCAAAATTTTAAAAGAAGAAGGTGCAACCCTTACAAGTCCGCAGCTGCATGCAATGTCAACTTATGAAAGTTTTGTGCATGCGGCGAACTTGCATTTAAATACTTCCCTGACATTAGGGCTAAATGTCCATCATCGATGGACATGGTGCGGCTAGACTCTTGCCTAGTGTTACGGATAGAAAGGCAATTCTGTTTTTTTCTTTGCGGTACTCATCATATACGCGAAGTTTTCTACGAAATATGAAATAAGAAATATTGTAAGGGATTAGTGGAGGATGGCTATTGTCGGTCGATTGATAGTTTAAAATTAAAGCATCCGAATCTCGTTGACGCTGGCGACTGCGCGAAAGCGTTTGTTGCATCCAAGCCAATAGCGTGTAAAGGTAGATACAGTACGTGTCTACCTTAGGCCGCGAAAGAACCTCAATTTGGAGAATTTCTCACCTGAAGGTCACTAGCGAGCACGGGGAAACCGAAAGGTGGATCCGGGGCCGCCAGGCTACAAAGAGTCTCGAGATTCGGAAGGAAAAGAAATTATATTAAGGTTGTAAAATTGAAAGGAAATTGACCGTCTAGCGAAAGTCGTTAAGCGTGTTGATAACACGCAAGGACGAGCCCGGGAGATTACATACCTGGGACGGCGGTAAACGTAAACAATATTGAGCGACTGCTCTAGCCATTTCCCACGAATCTCAGGTAATTGATAAGGGTAGGAGAACTGTATATATAGCGGCGTACCGAACCCACGGATTATTATTATTATCCATTCGTCTATGCGTACACATCGTGTTATAAACTGTAATCGGGTGAGAATAAAGTTCGTCTACGTAACATTTTGGTGCCGAAACCCGGGACTCTTAAAGACCGACGGATAAACGTTTCACCCGGGAAACAGTTGCATAGACGATGACGGGAAGAAAAAGAAGATCATCTTCGGCCGAACCAAGGATTGGTGCGCCAAGTAGGAAGCAGACACGAGCGATGACTTCGGGGGAGCCGAGGCAGGAACGAGAGCATCCCAACGACGATCAACCAGGAACATCTGGAGTGGCAGGCGCATCTGTAACACCTAGTTTTCAGGTTTTTGCGCACCACACACATGGAATTTAGGAGGTCAGGTCCTAATTTATTCCTTTTTTTATTTTTAATGTCAGGGAGTAACGAAAAAATTCTTTCTGCCTCGGCATTGGAGTGTGGCAGACATCGGACAGTGTTCAACAAAGATGTAAGGTGTGGGAAAAGGGGACAATTGTCCGAATTTTTTCGAAGTCCGATGTCCATCCATATGCCGTCGAAAGAGAGCAATGCCCAACGATCTTTTTCGGATTGGGATGTGCCGAAATACAAAATGTCCCACTCATTTTGCAAATTTTCGACACTAAAATTTCCCAATTTTTGGGCAACTGCAGCGACATTTAGAAAAGAAGAATTCCTGTCGCTATTAAGCACTGCAATCGACGGCTTGAAGACCGTCAATTGAGTAAGAAATTCATCATCATGGGGAAGACGTTTTCTTATTTCATTGCTTACAATAATATAAAATTGTAAGCAATTGTTCCGGAAGGAGTGTAACTCAACTTCGGACATCCCATGACACAATGCCTCGTTCAAATAGTCTTCGGTGTCGGGTCCAAGATGCACTTCATTCAGTGCAACTTGGTTTGATTTTAAAGAAAAATCAATTCCCCCCGAACATATTGAGGGTATTTTAAAAGAGGCTTTTTCAAAAAGTTATTTAGGAAGAAATGAAGCAGTTTTGCAGAAGAGGGCTGCATCTCCTGCACCAGGGTTTCCCTACTTTGGAACAAGGCATTAAATGTATTCAGAGCATTCAGGACATATTCAAGGAAATGATAATATCCTTTAATGTCGGATCTGCTGAGTAAAGAAGAAAATTTCTCAGCAGTTGCCAACTTGTCGGAAATTGTATATTCTAAAAAAAAACTCTGAAGATCGTCCCGTGTGTCAAGAATCCTTTTGACACACTGGTACCTTGCCAGCCAGCGTGTCTCGGATAATTTAAGAATTTTTACGGGAGATTTATCGTAACTCTCCCGAAATTGCCGAAAAATAGCTGCCCGTTTGGGGCTGCTATTAATAAAGGATGCGACTCCCCGAAGTAAATCGTCGCATTCCTTAGGGATGCTATCGCAAGCAGCAGTTGCCGCCAATGCTGCGGAATGGCAAACGCACGGCATAACAACAACATTTGGGAGTTTTTCGAGCAATTTGCTCTTAAATGAGGAATGGCATCCCATCATAACGGAAGCGTTGTCGCAGCTAAGAGCAGCGACGTTCCTTAGCGGAATTTGCATTTTCTGCAAACAATTTTCAAAAGATTTGAAAATCTTTTCCGCTGAACAGTCGCTAGCGTCAAGATGAATTAGCTGCAACAGCTCTGTCGTTACAGACAAACGACATGGCTCAATGTACCTGACCACTAAAGAGAGCCATTTGTCGTTTGTCGAGTCAGATGTTTCATCTTCGTACACAGAAAATTTCGTATGCCGTACGTTATCTATTATTCGTTCGGTTTCCCGAACGCACAATACATTGGAAATGATGTTTCCGCACTTCGTGCGGCCCACTTTCATACCCTGCAAATAAGTATTTTTTTTAAGAAAAAATGCAATACTAATGCAATACTAATGCAATACCTCATTGCGTTTTTAATAAAGTTTCGTTGTATTTTTCTGGCAACTACAATTTTATGTTCGGTTGGTTTTGACCAGTAAAAAATATAAGTATCTTTTAACATGTACATATATGTATGAATTATTCAATTAAAATATTCATATCGTTTCCTTTTTACTTATGTCCATATACGTAACTCATCAGGAGCAGTAAAAGTAATTAAAAGTAATTAAAAAAAAAAGAATATCCACAGCGGGACTCGAACCAGCAACCTACCGATTACCAGTAATCCTCCCTACGCCCTCGGCTATTCATCTTCCTATTGACGGTCTTAACGTGAATTCCTTATGAACACGCAGACCGACTGTCAAATGCAATTTTTTTTAAACATATTGAGAAGCGCGCGCTACTGCTTTGCGAAATTACATTTCGAGAATCAAGTTTCAGAAAACTCCTTGATCCTTCAACCGTGACTTTTCCTTATTAGCTGAATTAATAGCTGTCCACCAAAACATAAATACATTTCGTCTGGAGCAGAAAAATAATATTACATTGCACTCTATCGATAAATCTGAAAAAATTGAGAATAATGCTAATACCAATACCTAACTGCTATAAAAGGACAAATTTGGTCATACGAAATCTTGTATACAAAATCTGCATTTTTCGTTTTTTTTGACGTTTCGATTTTTCATATTTATTATCTGCAAAAAAAATCTGAAAAAATTTACAATCATAAGAAATCATATCTACAAAATTGTAGAATTTTTTAGAATTTTTAAATATATCATTAAATAAGGAAAGTGTGGCAAAAAACAGTAATTATTAGTTTTAAATTATTAGTTTTAAATGAGTATATATTAGTTATAAATGAGTATATATTTTTAACATATTTTTTACATTGTAAGTTTTTTGGAAGGTTAAAAAAGTAATTAAAAAATAAAAATGAAAATCGCTTCACGGGGACTCGAATGCTCGCTCCAGATCGCGATTCATTCGCTGGGCCGCCGAATATCAGTTTCGTCTCCGTAAAGAAATGCTGGCATGGTTGGAGCAAGCGCACAAGCAGCGCACACGGACATAGTAGAGGTACGCTGGTGAGTGTAGCGCGCGAGCGAGTTGGAGAAGGACTGTAGGGGCAACGGTAAGTCATAGTGGGGGGGTCTAGGACCACGGTTCTCGTACCACAGTACCACGGAATCGGCATCACTGCTCTGCGGCTAGATACGATCGAGTCAACACGCTCTAGTAAGAGCACTCAAAATATATTCAAAGCCTTCCAAAGGCTATTGGAAGATTCGTTTAGTGAATCAATTCAAAAGTTTACTTTGATATTCTTGCCACAAATCAATTGTTTATACGTTAATAAGTTGTGAAAATTGAGTTTGAAATTTAAAATCGATTAAGAATATTCTGTGTTGTGCGAATACAACATTAAATTGAGATTACGGTGTAAGCCCGTGGAAAGGGCACCGCTATCTCTATTGTGTGATATCCACATTTATTACGCCTGAGTACAGGTTATTGAAAGAATTCTATATTATATCGCGAAATAATTAAAGTTGAATTTGTTCAACAGAGCAGAGTAGCTCCATTTAATTTACAGTTTACACATTTTGTTGAGAAAAAGGCAATGTGCCATTGTTGTGGTCCATGCGTGTCATGAAAGATTCATTTGATTTAAGATTTTGTTTATATCATGACACTGAGTCGCGTTACGTTTCATTCATCTGATTTAATACTTTTGTAACAGACCTGTTACAGCAGGCCTGTTACTAAGCACCGCGAAACCGACGGAAACCGAATAAGGTCGAGCACGACCGACGTAACGATATCACTCCGCGCCGCGACATGTATAGACGTGGGAATATTTCCCGAAATATTCCCACGATCCACGCCAATCCCCACTCCGCGCAAAAGTATAAAAGACCGCGACGAACAAGCCTGATCACCAGTCGCGATTCACAACTCGGTGAGTTTTCGTCACCGTTACTGACCTGCGGATCCGATAGTAAGTATCCTGATCGTTGTCACCTGTCTTCCTGAACTGCTACGGCGTGTCGCCAGCACATAGCCACGGTGTGTCACCGGCTATTCCGTGTACCCCGGCCACGGTGTGTCACCAGCCATCCTGAACAGCCACGGTGTGTCACCAGCTGTTTCCTTCCCGTATCCTGGCCACGGTGTGTCACCAGCCATCCTGAACAGCTACGGTGTATCACCAGCTGTTTCCTTCCCGTATCCTGGCCACGGTGTGTCACCAGCCATCCTGAACAGCCACGGTGTGTCACCAGCTGTTTTCCTTCCCGTATCCTGGCCACGGTGTGTCACCAGCCATCCTGAACAGCCACGGTGTGTCACCAGCTGTTTTCTTCCCCGTCTCCTGGCCACGGTGTGTCACCAGCCATCCTGCACAGCCACGGTGTGTCACCAGCTGTTTTCTTCCCGTATTCTGGCCACGGTGTGTCACCAGCCATCCTGAACGGCCACGGTGGGTCACCAGCTGTTTTCTTCCTCGTATCCGGGCCACGGTGTGTCACCGGCCATTCTGAACAGCCATGGTGTGTCACTAGCTGTTCTTCCTGCCGATCCTGACCTCCGCACGTTCGAGAAATAATACCGCGACGAGCAACACCCCGCGACCGATCGGACGAAGTACATAATATTCGCGAGTTCACTGGCAGCGAGCATCCGGTTAAATTATTACATCGTGAGTGATTAATTGTACCCGGACATTTCCTCATCCCCGTCGACACCACTCTTCTCGTTTCATCACGGACCTGGCACGACGAGCTTATTCGGCAACGAGGAGGGACAAGCGAGAACGAACCGGAGGCAACGACCAGTTACACTTTGTACATATAAACAATATACTGAGTCGTGTTACACACTGTGTGAGTCTCTGCATTGAATAGTTCGTGGTTTCGCATTGCTCGATATTTATATACACTGAAATATCGATCCTATATATAAATATTGGACTCATATTGTGAATCCTGCTCAGAATGGACAGTTGGAGAAATTCATATATCGCCATGACCACGCTTGCGTGCTCTGCCTAGATATTTGTAATTTCTTACACCACGTGTGTGTGTGTGTGTGTTTTGTAGTTGCCTAGTGAAGAAGGAGCCGATTACTCTTCCCGGAAATACCCGGCAAGACTGATTGTCTGCCTGAGTTTGTTAGCCTGATTCTTAACGAGGTTTATTCCAACTGATCCTGCTAAGAGCATTTATTCGTTTGGACGGGGAGAGTCGCCATGACCACGATCTCGTGCCCTGCCTAGACTCTCCGTCTGTTTTCATTCGAATTATAATTATTAAGTGAGCAGAAGCTAATTGCCCTTCCCGGAATTGTCCGGCAAGACCGATCAGTTGTCTGTGTTCATTAATTTGATCTGCGGTGGATATTTATATATGGGATTAGCAAAAGGTGTTACAAGTTAATAATGCAGAGATTTCTCATATTTGAATGAGAACCTTTAGTTTTCGCTCAAGTGTCTGCGATTTCTTACGAACGTTCCAATTCGCGGAATTGTGTCTATGCGCTGCGCGGTCGTCGCCATTTGTATAGATGTTTACATTGCGAGTTACTCGCGTGTGTCATAGAGTACGACGCAAAGCGCGTGCTGGTAACAGTACAGACCGTTGTAAAAGGGTTCCCCAGTGGATCTCAATTTTGTATTCATCTAATTAACAGAATATATTTTGTTCTACCCGATATCAATCTCCAACGATCATTTACATTTGTTATCACCGTTCCGCCGTCCAGTGCCTGGAGGCACGAATCCATTCTTGCGGGGACATCGGGTTTCGTAACCAACCCGGTGTTGGATTTGACATCGCCCAGTCTCAAGGAAGTTAGAATAAAGTCACGGATACTTCCAGACTACTGCAGAATCGCCATGACCACACTATTGTGCTCTGCCGATTCTGAGTAAGTAGGTCTGCGCGTATACACGTGAGATCTTCTAACAATAGCGTAAGGGATTCAATACACAAGTAGCAAGGGCATCCAGATTACTGCAGAATCGCCACGACCACGCTATTGTGCTCTGCCGATTCTGAGTTAGTGAGTCTGCATGTAACTGTGAACGTTTACTAACATACGGGATCGATCGCCACTCCTGTGATCTAACAGCAGTGCCGATTGAGACGCTGTATTGCCAGCCTTGAATCTTACGCGTTAAATAAAGAGGGAGAAGCGAGATCTACTTGTTGTGGCGCTTGCTCCACGGACACCTCAACACGGCACGCAAACGTGCCCTGCTGAGGGTTGATCGTTGCAGCAAGCGAAAACAACTGGCGTTTTCCAGGAGCACCCAGATTACTGCAAAATCGCCACGACCACGTTATCGTGCTCTGCCGATTTTGAGTTAGTAACTCTGCCTGTAACTGTGAAAATCGTAATGACATACGGGATTGATCGCCACTCCTGTGATTTTACAGCAGTACCGATTGAGACGCTGCATTGTCAACGTTGATTCTCTCCCCGATTAGTTATATAACAGACCTGTCCAGATCCGTTACTAGATAGTGGTACCGACCTTTCGTCGAAGCGCGCCGACGACAGCCGAGCGTCTCCGAAGCTCGCGCCGGCAGACGGGGAGAAGGGAATAAAGACGACTGCGCGACGCGGCCATGTTGATTTTGGGCTCAAAACCTTTCGAGGATAGTTGGCTTTCTCCGCTCCTTGCACGCTTCTTTTCTGTACGCTTACACACCTCCGCCTGCTCTGTTCTTTTTCTTTCCGCAACACCGACACAGACGGGCTTTCCCGCTTTAAACGCTTCCGAGTAAGTAGCCCGTTTTGTTTCCTTTTTCGAAATCGCCAGGCCGAAGGTTCGAGACACGAGGTGACCGTTCCAAGATGGCTACGTGCCAACGTATTCGAAGAACCCGTGACTCGAGCCGCCCGAACCCGGGTACCCGACCGACGTTGTTACGATAACGACGATCGATCCGTACCCTGAGGGAATCCGATCGAAATCGCACGATCCGAGATCGACGACCCGATGTTGTTACGATAACGTCGAGCGATCCGTACCCAGAGGGAATCCGATCGAAATCGTACGATCCGAGATCGACGATCCGATGTCGTTACGATAGCGACGATCGACTCTCCGTGACCCCGCGTCTCGGAAAACTCCTTGCCGGTATTTCTGCCGGCCGTTCATGAATCGAGAACCGCGTTCGAAACGTAAGCGATACCCGCGGATCGCACCGGGCCATCCGTGTTACGAATAAGTGCGAGGGAGAGCGAACGATCGGGAGTGAAAATTGAGATGTTATAAGTAGTGTTCAATTCGAAACCCGTCCCCTCCGCGCAGTGACCGCGAACCCTGGAACGGCGGGAAAACAGGCTCGTCACAGTTAAATTAAAGAAGGATAAAAGAGTTCGGTTACAACACCTCACACATCCTCTCCTGCCATCCATACTCCTCATCCACCCTCATGCACACCTCCCATACATGCTCTCAAGACTCTTCTTCCCAACCACACACTCTACACTTTCTCTCATCCTCACTCATCCAATATTTCCCCTCCCTCATTTCATTTCCCATCCTAAACCTCGCCACCCTCTTTCATTTACTCTCCCCCATCCTTTTCCAAAATATCCCGGCACCCCCTCCCCCTTCTCCATCCCATACCACTTATTATACTTTGACTCTCTTATCCTTTTCCACCTTTCCTCCCTCTGCCCTGTCCTCTCCCGTTTTACTATCTCCTCGCTCATCGTCTCCCCTTTTTCCTCCATCATCTTTTCCGCGCCCTCCATTGACCATCCTCTCGCCTCAAAGAATTCTACTCTTTCCTTCTCCCATCCATCCACTATTCCCCCCCCCCTCTTAGCTCTTCCCCTCAACTCTTCCCAATACAACCTTGCTAATTCCCTCCCTCTGCACTCCCTTAACTTCTTTTCGTATCCCCATGCCCTTAACCCCGCTCTGCCCCTCAACAATTCTCTCTGAAGTTCCTCTCTTATCATGTATCCTGGCATACACTTTTCCAACCCCAAAACCCATCTCAGGTACCTTTCCTGTAATCTTTCCAACTCTCCCCTCTCCTTCCATCCCCAAATTTCCACCCCGTAGCACACTACTGACCATACCAGCTTGTCAAATAACCACATCCTCCCACCCCAATCCCCACTAAACCTCCTCTTTCCTATCCTCCACACCTGCCCCATTACCGCCGCCCCCTTCCTTACGCTCTCCTCTATCTGAGCATTTTGCCTCCCGTCTCTCCTTATTGTATAACCTAAATAAGTATATTTCCCCACTTCCTCTATCAAATTACCCTTGCACCTCCACCCCACTTTCTTGCACCTCCCTCTCCCACTCCTGCACCTCTTCACCTTCGACTTTTCCGTGTTTAACTGTAGTTTCTTCCCCTCCAAATACCGCTCCAACATCCCCAGCATTCGTTTCATACCATCCTTCTCCTCCGCTAGCATCGCGATATCATCCGCATATGCCAGCGTGTATATTTTCTTCTTTCCGACCCTCACCCCTCCCCAATACCCCTTCTCTAGCACCTCATCCATATCCGCCAGCATCAACGTGAATAGCATAGGACTTAAAGGGCACCTCTGCTTCACCCCTCTCGCTGTCCAAAACCTATTCCCTTCCTCTTCCCCCACTCTCACCTTATTCTTCGTCTCCCTCAACATCTCCTCCTTTCTTCCCCCCAACCCCCCCTTTCCCCCCCCCCCCTCTTAGCTCTTCCCCTCAACTCTTCCCAATACAACCTTGCTAATTCCCTCCCTCTGCACTCCCTTAACTTCTTTTCGTATCCCCATGCCCTTAACCCCGCTCTGCCCCTCAACAATTCTCTCTGAAGTTCCTCTCTTATCATGTATCCTGGCATACACTTTTCCAACCCCAAAACCCATCTCAGGTACCTTTCCTGTAATCTTTCCAACTCTCCCCTCTCCTTCCATCCCCAAATTTCCACCCCGTAGCACACTACTGACCATACCAGCTTGTCAAATAACCACATCCTCCCACCCCAATCCCCACTAAACCTCCTCTTTCCTATCCTCCACACCTGCCCCATTACCGCCGCCCCCTTCCTTACGCTCTCCTCTATCTGAGCATTTTGCCTCCCGTCTCTCCTTATTGTATAACCTAAATAAGTATATTTCCCCACTTCCTCTATCAAATTACCCTTGCACCTCCACCCCACTTTCTTGCACCTCCCTCTCCCACTCCTGCACCTCTTCACCTTCGACTTTTCCGTGTTTAACTGTAGTTTCTTCCCCTCCAAATACCGCTCCAACATCCCCAGCATTCGTTTCATACCATCCTTCTCCTCCGCTAGCATCGCGATATCATCCGCATATGCCAGCGTGTATATTTTCTTCTTTCCGACCCTCACCCCTCCCCAATACCCCTTCTCTAGCACCTCATCCATATCCGCCAGCATCAACGTGAATAGCATAGGACTTAAAGGGCACCTCTGCTTCACCCCTCTCGCTGTCCAAAACCTATTCCCTTCCTCTTCCCCCACTCTCACCTTATTCTTCGTCTCCCTCAACATCTCCTCACATCTTCCCACCAACCCTTCTCTCACCCCTCCTTACACCCAAACCTTTCCCTAAACTCCTTTACCCCTTCCTCCGACCAGCATCTCACAACTTTCCTCTTTTCTCCTCCTTCCTTCCTTTTCCTTCCTTCCCTTCCCCTTTTTATCCAAACCGTCACCGGCATATGATCTGATTCTATTCTTTCTCCAACCTCCATCCTTTCTATCCCTTCTCTTGAATCCTCGTTCACTAATATATAATCAATCAATGAGTTCCCCCTCCCTCCTATGTACGTCCACTCCCCTTCCTCATCCCCCCTCACTCCCCCATTCAGGATCCACCACCCCCTCTCCCCCAAATATTTACATAACCTCTTCCCTTCCTCATTTATTTTCAAGTCTCTCGACTCCCTACTCTCCCTATCTCCTCTTTCCTCCTCCTCACCCACCTCTCCCCCTTCCTTTCCCGTTCTTGCATTAAAATCCCCCCCTATAATCATTCTTACCCCTTTGTCTTTTCCCTCAATCCACTCCCCCAACTCACTCAACTTCTTATCCAAATCCTTGTTGACATACACCCCTATCACTCCCCACCAGCTCTCCTCTATTTTCTCTTTCATCGCCATTATTCCCTCCTTTTCTCCCACTTCTTCTCTTCTCACCTCCAGCTCCCTTCTTACTTCCACTGCTAAACCCCCCATTGCTCTCCCCATCTTTTCCCTTCTCCTTGCCCATTGTGCCTCCCAACAATACCCCCTTGGTAATCTATCCCTTATTTTATTCCAACCCTTCTCTTTCACCCACGTCTCTAATAATATTATTATGTCCCATTCCTTTGTAACAGACTTGTACCGGGCAGCTCTATTACTGACAGCCGCGAGAACCCGAAGAACGGCGAACGCCGCCGGAACAACATTCCCGACCGCACCGCGAATTCCCCTCGCCACGAACCAGTGTTTTGGCCGATTCGGAGAAACACCCCAGGAATACACAGAAATGCCAAAGGACATACCCTACCGATCCCCTCACCGCACCACCAACAAATCACCACCACTTGGTGGATATATAAACCCCGAAAAATCCGTCAAAATGACCTGTACCTGTTCCGATCTAGCAGAGCTAGAACATCCCAGCACTGACAGAGTCTGAGCGATCATCCTGAAAGCCGACGAAGACGTCAGACTCCCGGTTACGATCACCAACTACGTAAGTTGGTTATTCCTTCGTCGCAGAGCGTTGAACTCCCTGCCGATTCCTTCGTCGCAGAGCGTCGAATCCCTCGCCGATCCCGTCGTCGCAGAGCGTCGAACTTCTCGCCGATCCCGTCGACCTCCTCGCTAATTCCGTCGTCGCAGAGCGTCGATCTACCCGGAGAACCGACTCCTTCCCCACAGAGCTCCAGAACCATACACGCGTATCTGACCCCGTCGAATGATCCTTCTGGTCGCCGTGACGTAAAATCACCGTACTTCGAACAACACTAGACACCGCGACAACCGCGTATCCATCATAGCGAGCCATAGACACTATATGGTTGTATGTTATTTTACACCTACACTACTCCTCGTCTCCCCGGTCGAACCCTGGCACGACGAGCCAACAGGTACTGCGAAAACACTACCGGTCATTCGGACCCAACCCCGAAAACCGGGCCCGTTACACCTTCAGCCCCTTCCAGAAATCCTCCTCCTTATTTCCCAAACCTGCCACATTCCAGAAACCTATTTTACATCCTTTCTTTTCTCTGTTATTCCCTTCTCTCATCCCCTGTTCCTTCCTTACTTGTTTTCCTGTTCCTTTCTCCAGTTTTCCTCTACCTCGTCCTATCTTCACATCTTTCCATTCACCCATATTCTCATATATCCTACTTGTACATTTTTACCATTCATCCTTTCCTTCTCTGCCTCCCTTTCTATTTTCCACCTTGCTCTCCTCTCCTCCTCCGTTAAATCCTCATCTATCCATACCTTTTGTCCTCTTAACCTTCTCTTTACCTCCAATACTTTCCTTTTTTGCTCCCTGTCTACCTTTTTTATCATCCCCCCTCCCCCTTTTCCTGCATTCCAAATCCCTTTTATTTCCTTCATTCCCTCCATGCTGAGACCCATCCCCTCCCAAATCTTTTTCACTTCCTCTTTTAAATCTTTTCCCTCCATTTCTATTCCTCTAACTATTAAGTTATTCCTCTTTTCCTCCCTTTCCTTCCTATCCAGTTTCACCTCCATTCTCCTGATTCTCTTCCTGCCCTCCACCATTTCTTCCTCTCCCACACTGTCTACTGAGTTTCTCCCACCTCCCTCCTTCTTCCATCTCTCTATCTCCTCTAACACCCCCCCACCTTCTCCTCCATTCTCTCTATCCGTTCCATTCTCCTCTCCAGCTGTTGCCTCCTCCTCTTTCCCTCCCTTAGCTCTTCCTCCCACTTATCTCTCTCCCTTCTCCACTCCTCCATCTCCACTCTCCTTTCTTCCCTTTCTTTCCTCCACTCTTCCTTCATTTCTTCCAACCCCTTCGTTTCATCATCATGTGCACCTGTTGGAAATTACAATTTCTAATGCCTAAGGATCGTTTCACGCGTGCTTACGCGCATAATAAAACTTACTACTTATTAGAACTATAATTATATATTTATTAATGAACACGTGCAGTACGCACAAACAAAGAAATATTAATACCGACGAGTTACAAAAAATGTCTATCATGGACGACTCTCCTACACGGTCTGTGTGAAGATTCTCTCTTCCCACTGCTGCTGCTGTGCGCGCATCCTAATCTCTAAAAGCTAATATCCCTATGCAGCACATAGTGCTAACATTTATACACTAAATTTATAACGCGATACATACACCATCAAATCCCTCCTTTCGCGTGTAAATTGTGACTCTAAACTAACCCCAGCTTTTTAGAATGCTTCAATATCAAATCTTTAGTCATTAGGTCGGATTCCAATTCCGATGATTCGATATGATGTAGTTCTATTTCATTCAGATCCTTTTCGTCTCTCACAAAATGATATTTCCGATGAATGTGTTTATTCCGATGGTTCACCCTCGGATTTGCTACCCAATAAATCTGTTAAATATATTACATTTATATCACGCGGACTGTGTGTCACGCGCCATCTGTGTGAGTGTCTGTGAGACACTGGCGGAAGAGAGAGTAAGTGAGAATGATGAGAGTTAGAATATAACGAAATGGCGACAGAAGAGCACGTGTTAAGGATGCGCCAAAGCCAGAAAGTAGCTGTACAGTTACTAAGAGTTTCGCCTCTTACGACGTCGAGGTATATGACAATTGAAAGAGGAGAAGAATAGAGATGTCCTCGTCTCTCCTGTTGAGCTGTGACGGAGAGGGAGATATGTCGCTCGCTCGGAGGAGAGACGAAGACGGAAATACTACGAAGCAGCTTGACTTTTTCATGTGTTTAGACGCGATTCATTTCACGAGGAAGCAATATTTTCCGATGCTCTTTGCGTAGAAATGTTCTCCGAAATATAATGCATGCCCTAGCAGAGCCCTTTTTTGGAAAAAGTGTACAAAATAATATTTCTTCTACAAAAACATACGGAATTATTGTTTATAAAAATTCAGGAGACAAATTGCAAAAAAGGGTTCTCCTAGGGCATCTGGAATAATTCAGGGAATATTTCAATGCCAAAATTATACAGTAATATTGCTTTTTCGCTTCAGGAAATACGGCAATCTGACAACAATAGATCGAAACAATTCGTATTCCAACATGGCTGCTTGACTATCGCGCTTTTACGACTGAGAGACATAGAGGTCTTCGTCTCTCCTGTTGGGCTGCGACGGAGAGGGAGATATGACTTCGCTCGCAGGAGAGACGAAGACAGAAATACTACGAAGCAGCTTGACTTTTTCATGTGTTTAGACGCGATTCATTTCGCGAGGAAGCAATATTTTCCGATGCTCTTTGCGTAGAAATGTTCTCCGAAATATAATGCATGCCCTAGCAGAGCCCTTTTTTGGAAAAAGTGTACAGAAAAAAATTTCTTCTATAAAAACGTATGGAATTATTGTTTATAAAAATTCAGGAGACAAATTGCAAAAAAGGGTTCTCCTAGGGCATGCATTGTATTTCGGAGAACATTTCTACGCAAAGAGCATCGGAAAATATTGCTTCCTCGCGAAATGAATCGCGTCTAAACACATGAAAAATTCAAACTGTTCGTAGTATTTCCGTCTTCGTCTCTCCTGCGAGCGTCTATCCTTGTCCAGGAGCTTCCTAGTTTTTTCGCTGATGTCGCTAATGTGGCTCCGGCGCATCCTTAAGAAATATACCAAAGAGACAAAACTTGTATTATAATATATAGTGTGAAGTAAGAATATAACAGACAATTATTAATAAATAGGACATACTTTATACAATCACTACTTTACTGTCCGTGTTAATGTAAATAGGCTTCCGTATTATGTCGAATTGGTTTAATTCCTCTAACAATCTGTAACAGGTCCGGTTTTCGGGGTTTTAGTCCGAACGGTCGAAAGTGTTATTGATGCCTGTTTGCTCGTCGTGCCAGGGTTCGACCGGGTAGTTGAGGGATTGTGTAGGTGTGAAATAAATTACAACGATATGGTGTAAACGGCTCGCTATGGGTGATACGCGGTGGTCGCGGTGTTTCGATGGTCGTAGAAGTTACGGCGCGGATGTGTGCTGGTCGCGGTGTTACGATGACCTGGGGTCAGTTAACAGTGTTAGACACGTGGGACTGAGTTTCGGATCTCGGTGTTGTTGGAGTCGGTTTTTAGTATAGGTCGTATATGTAGTGGTGGTTTAGGAACCGGGGACAGGCTAACAGGGGAATTCGACGCTCTGCGACGAGGGAATCGGCGGAGTGTTCGACGCTCGGCGACGAGGGAATCGGCGGAGGGTTCGACGCTCTGCGACGAGGG
>JAQQRY010000021.1:0-13282 GCA_028455595.1 Lasioglossum vierecki | reverse complement strand
GGCGGAGGAATCGGCGGGGTGTTCGACGCTCTGCGACGAGGGAGTCGGCGGGGTTTTCGACGCTCTGCGACGAGGGATCGGCGAGGAGTTCGGTTCGACGCTCTGCGGGGAAGTTTTCGACGTCTTCGTCGAAGGGTAATCCAACTTACGTTGCGGGTGCTGGAAGTCGAGAGTCCAACGTCTTCGTCGGCTTGATCGGGTCTAGGTGCGTTCTGAGGCTCTGCCAGAGAGGAGTATCTAGCTCGGCTAGATCGGAACAGGTGATTTTGACGGATTTCTTGGGGTTTATATATCCACCAAGTGTTGTTAATTTGTTGGTAGTGCGGTGAGGGGATCGGTAGGATATGTCCTTTGGTGTTTCTGTGTATTCTTGGGGTGTTTCTCCGAATCGTTCAAAATACTGGTTCGTGGTGAGGGGAATTCGCGGTGTGGTCGAGAATGTTGTGTTGCCGATTCGCGGTTCGGTCTTTTCCGGCGTCGATCGCCGTTCTTCGGATTTTCGCGGCTGTCAGTAACAGAGCTGCTCGGTACAGGTCTGTTACAAATCCAACCATCCATTTTCCTTCACCAATCGCGTCGTATACTCCAATCAATTCGGTCTCCATAGTAGATAGCGCAACTATCTTTTGTTTTTTACTCCTCCATCCTACGGTAGAACTTCCCACCTTTACCGTATATCTTGAAAAAGATTTTGCGTCGCTCGTAGTACTCCAGCTCGCATCCGAACTGAGATTGACAGCTTGCCGTATTTTGCTCCAATCTTTAATTTTAATCTACAAAATATGATATTGACGCACTGGTTCGATCAATTGTAGAAATATAGCATAGAAATCTATTTTTCAACGTTTCGGTCTCAAATCCAGACCATTTTCAAGAATATATAAATTTTCGTATTGCGTCTGTAAGAAATTATTAATTAAATTTTGTATTGCTAATAAAAGTATATTTTTCTCAGTGAGATTTCTTTTGAAAATTTGTAAGACTTACATGCTTATATAAAAAACTATTTGAAATTATTTGAGGTTAAGTGAACACGTGTTGATTCCATGCTGGTGACAAATGGACTAAGCAACCCATGAAACGGTTTTAAATGAAACGAAACAAAGAACACAAAGAATCTCTGTAATTGGCCAATTAATAATGGCACCAAATATAAAACTTTTCACCTTGTATGAACGAACTGCATTAGTTAATATACCAATATGATAATTGGTAATGATTTAATCTACATTCAGAATGCTTTATAGAGAAACATAAAATTTTAAATATTCGGAAAGTGATTCATCATAAAAACATTACTGGTTCAGTAATGCCGCGTAGTATTCATGTATCGAAGGTGTTTCATACCTAAGATTTACGCTTTGGTGTTTAATCATGTGAAACGTTTCCAATTGAACCCTACGATATAAGTTAGATTCTTTGTCTATAATTTTTATGTTCTCAAAATAAAAGTTTAGATATCTCCCTGACCAGCTGTTCTTATGGAACCAATTTGTTTTAAAACCATTTTCAGTTCTTATAACCGTAATATCAAGAAAATTTAACCTTGAATCAACTTCTACTTCATGGGTGAATTGAAGTCTGGGATGAAAATTATTAAAAGTATCAAGAATAGTCCGTAAATGCTTAGGTTTAGTACAAATAATTATGTCATCTACTTATCTTTTGTATAATGGTAATGTAAAAGGTAGTTTTGAAATAGAAACATTTTCCAATTCTTCCATAACTACCCTGATAGCCAAATGGACTCCACCTGAAATGCGGTTATGCGGTTTTTCGGCACTGCGCGTGGAGTCCATTTGGCGACTCGCCACAGCGATATCTTGTGGGGAAACGGAATCAAACGGAATCGAGCAGAGAGCCGCATTCCACCTTGACTCCACTCGGTGGACTCCGCGTGAAGTCCACCTAGTGGAGTTCGGTTCGAATGCGGTTATGCGGTTTTTCGACACTGCGCGTGGATAAGAGGCCACGCACACTCCACATCCCCTCCACCCGGTGCTCTGAGCGGCCTAAAACGGGGGTTTGGAACGATATAATAGTCCACGTGAACTCCATCTCTCCGCTCTCTGCGTGCTCTGAGCCGAACTTGGCTATCAGGGTATGTTAGCAATAACTGGAGAAATGGGAGAACCCATTGCTGTACCAAATATCTGTTTATAATAAACATTGTTAAAGCTGAAAACATTAGATTCAAGAATAAATTTAACTGCAATTAAAAATTCATTACGTTTTATAGTGGTATGGATGTCTATTTCATCCCAACGTTTTTCAAGAACCTGCATTGCTAGATCAATCGGTATGTTAGTGAATAAAGCTGTTACGTCAAGAGATACCAACATTTGAGATTCATCTGCAATTTCAGTGTTTCTAATTTCATTAATGTGTTACGTCCCGCTTTGGAAAATCGTAACGTTTAAATTAATTATCGCGATCTTTGATCCACGTGGCGCGTACGTCCACGTCTGACCAGGGCCGATATTGGTTGCCGACGTCCCGGCGAGCGCGGCGAGGTGCGGAGGGTTAGGAATTGATAAAATTTTAAAAGGGATGAGTACAAACGCGACAATCTGTGTTCGGCCGATTGTACCGAGCAACCTGGTGGGCTCAGACGTACGAGGCGGAACACTGATTTTTAAAGTCGGAAATATCGACGTTTCGATGAAAAGAGGGGGGATTTTTACGCGAGAATCTGTGTTCGGCCGATTGTACCGAGCAACCTGGTGGGCTCAGACGTACGAGGCAGAACACTGATTTCTAAAGTCGAAAATATCGACGTTTCGATGAAAAGAGGAAAGGGTTTTGACGCGAGGACCTGTGTTCAACCGATTGTACCGAGCAGCCTGGTGGGCTCAGACGTACGTGGAAGAACACCGGTTTTATTGCACCGTAGTAGTGAATCGTTCGAGATGGAACACGAGAGGGAAAGGGGGATGAAGAGGTATCAACACCGCACCACACACACTTATTCGCGGATTTGCTGGTTATCGTACCGAAACGACGGGAGATTTATTGCTCTGTCGTTGGACGACCGAGCGGGAGAGAAAGAAAGGCGGACGGTGACGACGGTCTTAATAGTACCACCTCAAAATGAGTGCCCTTCGCGTGGCGTAATGCTCGTACCGCGGATCCTCGATGCAGATTTCGCTGAGGGGAGGAAGACTCGGCGCGAAAGTTATGGGGATGAGTTTCCACGGAGGAGGGCTCGCGGTTTCTTTCGCGTTGACGACGCGAACCTTCCCGTAGAATGGAACGTCGCGGAGGACGCGCGGAGAGTTGGAGACACCGAGGTATGAGTGGTAAGATGTACCTGGTCCAGATCGGTGAAGTTCCTTGTACAGCCTCCGGAGTTGATATTTCCGGCCGGCACGACGGGGCATGTGGAACCACAAATTTAACACTGGTAACTTACGCAAAAAAAAACGGTGGCAAAAAGTTACTCTCGACGAACTCCTTTTGGTTCCACGTGCTCGCGTACGCGTCCGCACCACTGAGATTAGACGAATACGGGAAAACACAAAATAAAATAAAGAAAACGAGTGAACTTAAACGAGCGTGTAATAAACAACAAAAGGAACTTTATACAAAAGATACACGGCTACTGTAAAAATAAAGAAAAATGGAATTAGTGCACGATAGCGAGAAAATTGAACAAAAGAATAAAGAACAACTAAACCTACGAAATAACTATAACTAAAATTAAGAACTAACGCGATATAATAAACTAAGACTAAGAAATGAACAACTAATGCGCAAACGGAACTAAATTATGGAAAAGTAAATGAATTGAGAAATAGAACGCGGCGAATATGGCAAGACTACGTGGAGAATCGATTCTGGAAGCTGTAGCAGAGGAACTGTCTCAAATCGCGAATCTTGCCATATTTATAATCGAAGCGCGGACCATACGAATTCGATGGGGCGTGAAATCAATTGTATTAATGATTTATTGATAGGTGTCTAAATACCATAGTCATCTAGGCTGTATATACAAATACTGTTGCTGTTGCTATGCCGGCGTTCGCTCGCACCGGTGGTTATTGTCTATAGCCATCACCGAATTATTATGGTCCCGCTTATTAGAGAAAAGAAAATATATATATATTAACGTGTATGAGTAGAAATTAGGTCGAATTCCTAAGCAAGACGTTGGTACGACGTTACACCTTACCCCTTGGGGGCGCGAATTTCGCGGGGCGACGGAGGGGCGGTGCGATGGTGATTCCGCCGATTGTGTACAAGGTCGAGCGTTGGGACGACGCAACAAATGAATTTCCAACTATCTATTGTGTGGTAACGAGATTTTCCTACAATATTTTTTTTTTTAATATTTTAGCAAAGAACTTTGAGATTTTATATGTGGGCCCACCACCCAGATAACACCGAATTCGGTTTGTCACAGCGTACTAAGCCCGTGACTTCCACGCTACCAGCCCGTCGGGCCAATTTACAAGGGTGCGCGGGATTTGCGTTCTCATTTCGTAATAATACAAACGCGGGTGGTTTAAGTAGTCAAAAAGGCTAGATAAAAGATCAAACTAGGCAGCAATCGTCCACAAAAGTCTTATTTTTTTCTGTATACTAGGAGTAATTTGCATTATTCGGCAGCATATAGTTATGAAAATTGCGCAGTTGTATGCTTCCGTGTGATGCAAATTACTACTTAACCACAAGGGTCGGCTTTCGTCGACTTCAAACCTGCGTCTCTTAGAATTTTTACCAGCATATTATACCAGCATCTCCCAGCTTTTGGTAGACCATACAAACTATATTTTCTACCAGTAATACTTTCCCTCCTTCAATGTTAACACCTTGAGGTGTCTTCATGTAAACTTTCCGATTAAGTTTGCTGTTCGAATATGCTGTTTCGACATCAATGAACCTCGCTTGATATCCTCTAATTGCCGCTATCGCCAGCAACGTACGTAATGACTCCGTCTTCATTACCGGGTTATACGATTCCTCATAGTCCTTGCCTATTTGTTGTCTTGATCCATCGGCAACCAGTCGAGTTTTAAACCTTATCATGTCTTCGTTTGTTTTCTTCGCAAAAACCCATTTACTCTTTATAATCTTTTCATTTTTATGTTCTTCTACCGCTTTCCATACTTGATACTCTTCTAGAGTTTTTAGTTCCTTTTTAATAGCTTCCAACCATTTTTCTTTCTCATTTGATCGTATGGCTTCGTCATACATTCTCGGCACATTTTCACGGCTCATGTTTGCCATATACCTCGTAACTCCTCTTCATTCTCGTAAAGATCTTCGCACTCCTTGTTCTCGTAGTTGGCGTTCATTTTCTTCTCTCATTAGAGTATCTCTTAAACGCAACACTTCGCTCGTATCCCCTCTTCTTCTTCCTACAGTCGCTTGTCTGTCATTAAGCAAGAGGGAGAGCTCTTGCGTGAGTGGCCGCCTACCGCGGCTCTCCCAGGGTAAGTGATAGACCACACGGCACTTACCCATAAAACTGCTTGTCGTGAGCTACCCAATCCCTAAGGTCCGGGCAACGGATGCCGCTCGCAGTAAAGATGTGTGGTAGAGAATCGCCAAAGCGATCTCAACGTTAACCTATCGTACGTTGCAAGAGAAATCCTGCTAACATAGGTATCAATATTATAGTGTGCATGCTATAAAATAGAAGAGAAAAGCCTACGGGGACTCTTACGAGAGTGCGATTACGCGCGAGTGTGTTGACGGTTGCAACACCACGGCGCCTAACTGTCCAATCGAGCCCCGGTGATTGAAAGACTGGAACCAGTGTGCTCCCTTTCGCTCCTTCACTGGAAATCGTATTTCACTCTTACTTGATGACGATAACATACAAACATGTATATACAACCAGTCAGATGAGGAGGCAAGAGCGGACAGTGAAGCCCATTATGTGGACTTCTGCTGGGGTGCCGTCCCCAGCTGAAGCGTTGCACGAATCGCGCACTCGTTCAACGTAATCTCCCGGCACCGTGGTCCCCGGGCTGTCAAAGTACTCAGCCGTAGAGCGGCCGCGGTTTCGAACTCCTTCGTGAGTCACAGAGATAACACCACGCCCTCCCAGCCCAACCTCCACCCAAGGCCCCCGTGAGTCTCTTGTCGCCCTTGGGAAAGGCGGCCGTGCGTCACCCGGACCCCAATTATCTCTGTGACCGAGGTTCGGAGCTCCTGCGGAGCCGCTCCATTACGGCTGGGGCGATGTAGTCGAGAGCTCTTTCGTGAGTCACTATGTGACCGAGGCTCGAGGCTTTAGTACTGGGCGACAAACTGGTAACAGTTTGTCGTCGGATTGCCTCACAGGAGGCAATCGAGTGGCAGAAGGCGCACCCTACGACCTCAGCAGGCAACACTTGTACTCGTACTTGTGTTGATACTTCGAAGGGTGAAAAATAACGACAAGGTGTGCGTCCCACCTCTGTCAACCTGCTCGGCAAACTCGGCTAATCCCAAGTCGGGTGAGTCGATAACCCTACCCAACTCTCCTTTCCTCTCCTTTCCTTATTTTCCGTCGCCTTGAAAAGGGTCGGGTGTGCGTGTGAGCGACACGCAGCGAGTTCGCCTTCCCGTGGTTCCCCGTGAGCGCAGGCACTTGTGCTGGGGCCGAGGACTAGGTCCCTCACACAAGCGTCTGTGGCCAAAGAGCTCGTCCACCGCATACGTCTCGGTGGCACTGCTGGATTTTTCCATCGCCCGTCCTCCTTGGAAGTTGTCAGCGAAAAAGTAGATGGAAATTTTATTGTGTGGTGCTGCGTATGCCCGTGAGGCGAGGAAGCATACCCGATGTCACCTTCGCGGTGGCCGGGTTTACATTAACTGTCATTAAGCAAGTCTCTGTTTAATTCTTCCATTTCTTGATTGGGACCCTCTAAACTCTCCGTCTCTTCGTCCTGGTTAAGATTTGTTGAGACAATTCGATTATTATTTTCTGTACTTACTTCTTTGCCATGATCTATAGTTATGTAATCCAGCGTTTCAGATTCCAAGTTTTCGTTTGTTGTGTATCCCATTTCCATTTCAAGAAACTTCACGTCCCTACTTTCGATTATTTTCTCTTCTTTTGTATCATACAACCTGTATGCTCTTCTATCCCGTGAGTATCCCACAAATATTGCTGCTCTTGACCTTTCATCGAATTTCTTCTTTGAAACGTCTACGTTTCTGTAGTCAGCTTTACAACCAAATATCCTTAGGTGTTTAACAGATGGTTTCCTGTCCATCCAGATCTCCATTGGAACAGCTGTTTTCTGCTTAGTAGGAACAACATTATGGATATATGACGCTGTCCTTATTGCTTCGGCCCAGAATTTCTTTGGTAAAGATGCGTCCAGTAATAGCGTCCTTACTGTATTAGCGATCTATTAACTCTTTCTGCTATTCCGTTGCTTTGAGGTGTATATACTGTCGTTCTCTCATTTTTAATACCCTTTTGCCTAAAGTAACTTATCAAAGGTTCATTAATAAATTCTGAACCGTTATCTGACCTTACGTACTTTACACTTTTTCCTTTTTCATTTTCACGCCTTTCAATGAATCCCTTCAGTTTTCTTGCTGTTTCATCCTTAGAACTTAGGAATTCCACAAAGTATCTCCGACTATATTCGTCTACTATTACCAACATGTATCTGTTCCCTCCAATAACCTGATAGCCAGATCTGCACAGTGCAGGAAGAGTGCAGAGCCTTGAGTGCACGTGGAGTGCAGTATCGTTCCAGACCGCCGCTTCAGGCCGCTCAGTGCAGTCGGTGGAGGGAATCTGGAAGGAGTGTGGCGTGCGCGCCACTGCAACCTCCAAAAATGACTACAGCTGCACAGAAAGTGGCGACACAGCACCTAGCCTCCAGCTTCTGCCGGCCAGATGGAAGGCAGCTCGTGGAGTCTGCATGGAGCGGTGGATGCCGTTATACAGGGCAGCACCGTCAGCGAGGTTACGTTGGTAATGTCGGTGAAATGGATTTCTACATACCATACAAATATAGACAGTCTTCCTTTTTACCGACAATTCCAAATACTGATTTTGAATAAATATTCAGTCTGTGCACATTACGGTGGAGCCACCGACGACGAGTATCTCGTCGGTGGTAGAGCTAACAAGGGACTGCCAGCCTTACGGGACTACGAGTCCCACAAAAAGTCTATAGCCGGGTTTTGGGGTGAAATTCGCCCCCGGCGCGGCGGTATTTCAGTCGAAGTTGTGGCATTCGATAGCCTATCCAAAAAGACCCATCTCTGTCAAGTTTCAGCCCCCTATCTCATCTGTAAGGGTAGTTATTGAAGAAAAACGAAAAACCAGTTTTTTGGCCATTTTCCCCATTTATTGACAATTTAAAATTCTGAAAAACATCTGACATATTTCGGATACTAAGTTAAAAACTAAACATAGTTAAAAAATATTTTTACATTGATTTATCAACAATCATATGGTTAGTAAGCAAAAAAAAAAATCTGATGGACTTAGAAAAAAAAGTGACTTGACCGGGACACGATCCTGGACCAAAAAGTCTTTAGCGGCTCCGTAGTCGGAGACCATAGTCGCTGCACCAACTGGCGCTGTGGTATTACCTTCGTCATATTTGAATGTATCGTACATAGTGTTTGTTTTTTGTATTACGCAATTTTTAAAATATGAACATTGTTTCTCTGAACATAAGAATGCTTAATATTACATAATATATTTTTTGGAATCAGAAAAAACAAGTGTAACTTAGAAAAAACGCGGAAAAAAGTGGTTTTTATTTTTTGCAACATTGTTGCACCCCTCAAAAAAAATTTTGGATAGGCTATCGAATGCCACAAGTTCGACTGAAATACCGCTGCGCCGGGGGCGAATTTCACCCCAAAACCCGGCTATAGCCTTTCGGTGTTTCTTACTCCCTCTAAGGGTATTTGCTCAGTGCATCCGTTTTCGTCCGAATTCGAGTTTTTAAATGTGTGGGTAGACACGTCTGTGAGACCTTTCTAGTTTCGTCCGACGAGTCGGACGAAAAACGGAATGCGGCGTTCACTTCAAACAATTTTCATGTCACTAATTTTGAAGTATCCGTGTTCTTAAAAACGGGTCCGTAAAGAGGACACTTAAAGCTATATTATCATTACTTTTATTTTTCAATTTTCTGTTGCTATGATAGCAATGCAACTGTTTAAAAAATCAATTGCAAAATAAACTATGAAAACAAATATATTTCCAACTGAAATAATTTTTATTATATACACTTATGGTATCACTATGAGCACCCAAGACTCATTTTCATCGTTTTGTTATAGTTTGACGGTTACAGTTTAATGAAAAACTTGTGACACCTCATATTACACGTTTGTGTAATACCATCAATTGTCAACATTTCAGAGAATTCTGTGAGATGCGTTCATATTTCACTAAACGCTGCAACAGCTTAGGTTCTATTATAATTTATGATCTATTGAATGTTTCAATACACAGATTTTTAAAAATCGAAGTTACCGTAGCGAAACGAATTATTGCCACGTCTTTGGGATTTTGCTCCACTGTGCGAATTACTATAGCGTATAGGCTCTCGGCACGTGCAATGGAACATTGAATTACTAATGTTGGTGATTTAAAAATTAGATTACAGTCAATAGGTGCTGTCCAAGAGAATGCCGACTTCTAGCTCCATTGTAATGATCTGTCATAAATCTCTCCATAGAACATGAACAGCCCCGGGAACGGCACATAAACGAATCAAGCCTATCGGTGGGTCAGCTTATCGCCACCACGGCAGCGCGCCCATAGTCCCAATGTTTTGACTGCGGCGGTGCACGCTACATAGAATTGTGTGGCCGCGGAAACCAATATTTCGACACAGCAGAAAATGCGTGTGAAACGTGGCCTGCCTCCTCCGCTCTGATCCAATCGGCCGCGCATTCGTACATCTAGACCTTCTCAGGCTCGCATCAATTCAATGTCAACAGTTGGGACCCATACGAGATGGCGCCTTGCCACCCCCTACAATCGCCTAGTAGTGGGCGGTAACGGTTTGATATCTTATTAACTCACTCTGCTCTTCCGCAAACGGCTCGGACGGGGCAGTACGTTGTACATAAACAAATTGAAAATGTTTTTTCACTGCGTAAAAGATGTAATATTAGGACGAACGTTGTTGATCCTTATTTCAAAATGTAGAAAGAAAATTTCTCATCCTCCACATAGGGTTGAAGTACAGATTTTAAAAATGTCTGGTATATTTTGTTTGTTAATTTTCCTGATTTGGAGGAAGATATAATTACATTTTTATAATTTGTTGTCAATTCATCAACTTTTTTTTACGACTGGTCCGAAGTTACCGGTGGGTTCTTGCGTACACAAGAACACATGGGGTAACAGTTTCCCGTATAGAAAAAAAGGGAATACATGTTTCAGGATTTTCTTTTTTTTACCATTCAACAATAATTATGCATAATGAAAGATAGTCATGCACCTGACGTGCTGAGGAAGGAATTCTGGCTTGTTTAATAGAAATATAAACATTTAGTATAAACGTGTACAGTATTTTGAACTATAGTAAGAGTAGGAGTAGGAATAGAGAGAGAGAGAGAGAGAGAGAGAGAGAGAGAGAGAGAGAGAGGAGTGAGAGTATAAGTACGGGTGGTTGTAAATTTTATAACGAGGGTTTACGTCTGTTTTCTGGATGCGCGTATACGAGTTTCAAAGTAGGTAAGCTTGTAAAAAAGTAGACATAAGGTCCACGGAGTACAATTATAGGTAACGTAATAAATTATATTCGGTCGTTGAGACTCTTGAATTGCCGGTCAAAAAATGTGTAAATACGCAGAGTTAGGTTGGTCCCAACTACCTGGTAGAAGTCGCTACTAAGCCGCTACAACCTAGGCTTGCTGTAAATGTGTTTACCACGTGACTCCTAAACAACTAGCTCTCGATGACTACCATCAACTCTGCGACGACTCCCCCATAAAAAGTATGAGGATGGGAAGCAAAAGGCGACTGCGGCAGACTCCGACTGATCATTCTCTCTCTCTCCCTCTCTCTCTGTCTCTCTCTCTCTCTCTCTCTCTCTCTCTCTCTCTCTCTCTCTCTTCTCTATCGTATAGTTACGATAGAATAGTGTTGAGATGTAATTATTATACTATATGTTTGAATGTGTATGCTAGCCACGCCTTTACTCGTGACTGGTTGAATTGTATGCCTGGCGTGTGATTGGTGTATGAGGTATGCTACACATGTATAAGAATGACTCGCGCTCTCTCATTTTCTTTGTCAGCTTTGGAAATGTAAAGAGAAAGGTCAGGACAAATTTAATTTGTACCAAAAATGTTTATAAAGCTTTAATATTGTAAGGTTCTAAGTAGAGATCCCGGTTTCACGTGTATGTAAATACACGTGACACGTGAACCGTGTAGTAAGAATTTAAGGATCCGTGTACACGGATCCAAAAACACGTGAATACGGATCCGTGAATAAGAATCCGTGTTACACGGGTCTGCGAACTGAGAACACGGATCCGTGTACACGGATTGTTTTCCGATCGAATTCTTTTTACGCACGTACCGAACGGATCCGTGTATACGGACCCGTGTACGTACGTACGTCCGTTCGCAGTTCGCAGCCGTATTCACGTATTTGTGGTTCCGTGTACACGGATCCGCATTCACGGATTCGTATACACGGATCCTTAAATTCGTACTACACGGTTCACGTGTCACGTGTACACGTGTATTTTAGTACACGTCCAAAACCGCGATCTCTAGTTCTAAGGCAGTATGTGTCAAGTGATTAATTCGCATAAAAGGTATGTTATGTATAAACTGTTTGTAAAACCTGCGAATGAAAATTATTTAATTTTGAAACACACGTGGCCTGTACTGTGATCTCTAATAGATTGAATTTACATTACAGGCGCCTTTAAGAAATATTTTTTTGTTTTTCGTTGAAGAAATATACAGCTTATATAACTCATTTAATAAATGTAAATAAAAAGGAGTCTATTCTGTTATTTGATACTCCATACACACAAAGCTAGTCTGTTTGTAGTCGTCAGATACCTAGTATACAACAGGTTATGGGCCCAGGCATGAGCCCACGTGTGTATGGATATTGCATCAGATTTTAAAACAGAATAGAAGTGAAATTGTTGGAGGTCCAAACGAGAAAATTATAAAGGAAAAAAGGTCAAGATGGATACTGTCAAGTCGCGTTTGGAAACTTTAGTCGAAGATTCTCAGGGAAATACAAATTATGAGTCGTGGCGGTTCAAGTTGGACCTAACCTTAAAATCTAAAAAATTGTTTAACGTAGCTACTGGCATTGAAGTAAGGCCAGAAGGACCTGATGAGAGTAGTGAAGTTTCAACATGGTTAGCAAAGGATCTTGAGGCGCAGACTCTCATAGGTCTAAATTGCAGTAGCGGTATTGCAAAGAAAATATCGAAATGCACATCAGCAAATGGAATGCTGAGTAAGTTGGAAACGTTCTATGGCAAGAAATCTGACGTTTCCATTGAAGGTTTGCAAAGGCAATTTTTTGGATATAAATATAATGATAAAAAGAGTGTTGTAGAAAACAGCATGCAAATTCAAGAGTTTGCTGATACCTTGTCTGCTGAAGGCGAAAAATTTTAGGAATTTTACCTCCGAAACTTCATCATTTCAGAACGGCTTGGGATAACGTGAGCGGAACGGACAGGTCTCTTACAAATTTGTTTGATCGCCTAAGACTAGAAGAAGATCGACTGAATGAAGAAAAATCAAGTAAGTCATCTTCACAAAATGCTTTCATTTCAAAAGAAGGAAATAAGTCAACTAAGTCTTCTGATAATAAAAGTAAGTCTGTTGAATGTTTTAAATGTGGAAAGAAAGGGCACGTAAAATCGAATTGCCATGGGAAGCCTTGTGCCAAATATCTAGAATATTGTAAGAATACTTATGGGTGCAATGTTTGTAAAAATAAAGGTCACTTTGCAAATGAATGCCCAAATAAAGGTTCTAGTCCAAATAATGGTAAGTCTAATGACAGTGAAGGTAAAACTGCAAGTAAAAAACGGGCTATGATCACAGTGAGTTTATGAGCTGCTAATTTTGAGAGAGAAATGGAAGAAGATTTCAGAAATTGTTAGTATCAAGACTGTGCAGCGACTCAACATATGACTTCTCACAGAGACTGGTTTACAAATTATATCGAATTGGAAGAGCCGTGTATGGTTGTCATTGGAGATGCAAGTGAATTGGAAGGAATTGGAGTAGGTGATATAGAACTTGAGGCTTTTGATGGTCACCAATGGAATGAGATAGTTTTGAAAAATGTCTTGCATACACCTAGAAT
>JAQQRY010000020.1:13121-33088 GCA_028455595.1 Lasioglossum vierecki | reverse complement strand
TCGAGGCAGAGCGCGACAGTCCGGAATTCCGCGCGCCGTCCAACTGCTCCCACGTATTCTCGTTCTACGTGAAACGAGATTGTACCCTCGCATCGGGACAAAACGCGCTCCGTGGACGACCAACTTCCGAATTCTTGTACTAGGAGCGCGGGCTCCCGGGTCGCGGCCACGTGGCCGCCGAATTTGTAATCCCGACGATTGATCCAGATCAATAAAATAACGTAGAGCCCATTTTCGTCTCATCTTCTGTTGCCTGCGCGATCCGCCCTGCCGTGAGGGTAGTCCCCGTTGCTTCCTGCGTTCGGACACCTGGCCGTTCGCGTCGATATTCCCGATTCGCGTTCCGCGGAGGCTCTCCTCGTGTTCGATTTTCCCAGAGTATGATCCGAATTTCGCGTTCAGATTGGTACTTTACAGTACCTGGCGCCCGAACCTATGTTTTCGCGTACTGACCGAGCTTCCGAGGAAAACGCTTTGCCCCGAGAGGACCGTCCTTGCACGGCCGCGTTCGGCCCGGCCTAAGTGCCTGTAAATTCTCGGGAGTTGTCTCTGTTCGACGGTAACGAAAACACCCTCGACCGGCGATAACGTCGCAGTATATCATATTAGTTTCTTTATTTAGGTATACTTTGTAATATATATATGTAACGGTCCGACTTTACGTCGCGCGGAAATAGTCTCTGTCGTTGTGGATGCTCGCCGAGCCAGAGTTCGCGGCGACAGAGTCGGCTAGGAAGCGGGATTTCGGACGAGTTGCGCGGGTGAAATAAAGTAACGCGTTGAGTGACGTTTAATAGTCTCACCGCGGACGCATTCCGGATTCCCGACCGCGAGTACGGTGTTCGGATTCGCGAATGTAGTGTTCAAATTCGCGAAAGATTAATCGGTCGCGACGGTTATCGGTCGTGGCACGCGGGTCATCTCCAGGGAACGGATCTTCGTTGTTGACGGCGCGTCAGACGGTTATTCGGGATCGGCGTGAACGGATTGCAACGGTGTAAAAAGGGGTCGGGTCGGCGAGGTTCGGTGTGACGAGGATATTCTCACGGCACGTGGAGCGGTCGGGAAGTTTCACGGCACGTGAAACGGACGGATCGTCAGGAAGCGTAACGGCTCATTACGACGAGGAAGTTCTCGCGGCACGCGAAACGGGGAAAGAAGCTGCACGGCTCGTGTAGCGGTCGGGATGGTGGCGGACGTAACGGCGCGTTACGATCAGGAAGTTTCGCGGCACGCGAAACGGTGACGGGAAGCTTCGACGGCGCGTGAAGCGGGGACAGGGAGACAGGGGTTTGCTTGACGGCTCGTCAAGCTACGGAGAAAGACCCACTTACCAGGTGACTGCTAGCCCGGAGTATTCAGCGGCTGGCCTCGGAAAGAGAGCGAGGCGTGCTTTGCGCCGCCTTTTATAGCAACTCGGTGATTACCGCGGGGACTGCGCGGGGTGGTCGGTGAGTCTAAATTTGGCAATTAGTTGCCATAGCGTCTGTTTCGAGGCGCTAATGCGCGGGAAAGCATAAGTGTCGTCTTCGCGCCTGGTTTCGAGGTTCGGCGGTGGCTCGTGTTTCGTCGGTTACGATCGTCGGTGTTCGCGTAACGCGGTTCCTTGCTCGTAACAGGCCTGTCGCGGTACAGGTCTGTTACATATATAATACGCTCTACGCACAATACGCTCTATGCCCTAGCCTTATACATATCGTTACGGTTTTTCGTCTCGCTAGCTCGTGTGTCACGGCCTTGAAATTTTACTCCAGCGCGCGTTAAGAAGTTTCACTTCAAAAAAACTTCGTAGGACAAAGTTACACTGTTTCAAGGGTCACATGTAACGGTGTAAGGGAAAATATTTTTAAGATTGTAACAGATCTGTACCGCGACAAGTCTATCACTAGGAACCGAAGCGTCCCGAACAATAACGACGGCACCCGAAATCTTGACACGCGCGACCGCGCCTCGAAACCATACGCGACGACATATCGCGAGTTTTCGCACGCATTAGCACCGCCAACCCATACGCCGTGAGAACACCATTGGAATTAATTACCACCGACCAGTGATGCCAAGAACGTGGGTATTTGAGTTTTTCTTCTCCTCTGCTGCTGCCGGCTGGGTTCCCCCACTCTTATGTCTACTGCGCACGCGCTATACACGAATGTACCTCTACTCTGCCCGTGTGAGTCTCACGGTGAGTGGATTTACGTTCCCGTGTAGCGCGTGTGCAGTAGACGCGAGAGTGGGGGAACCTAGCCGGCAGCAGTAGAGAAGAAGAAAAACCCAAGTACCCACGTTTCTGGCATCACTGCCACCGACCGTGCCGCGCAAACCCCCGCGGTACCATCAAGCTGACGTATAAAAGCAGCTCGCGAGACAGATCGCGCTCTCAGTCCGGATCCAACCGCCAGGTGCGATCGATACTTGAGTAAGTGGGCTCTTTGCCGCCGATTCTCCTCCTCGACGCTTCGTCGACGCTTCCTCGTCACCGACACCGACGCGATCGTCGCCCTCGGTACTTCGCGCCCAACGCTTCGTCGACGCTTCGCCGTCGCTGATCCTGACAAACCACCGTTGCCCCGAGGGAATCCATCGTATCCCGGCGAGCCGTCAAAAATCTACGCTCGGCCCCGGACAACACGTGCCGCGAATTGGTAACCGCGGAACCCGCGACAGCGAGTCTACAAATAGACCGTCCGTGTTATTAGTTCACCCCACGCACCTTGTCAACCGATCTTTTTTTTCCCGTCGTCATAGACCCTGGCACGGCGAGCCATTTGGGTACTTACGGGGAAAACCGCAGCATCCAGAAAACCGGATTCGTTACAAGGTCATATTTTAATGAGATTTCACGGTCATCGTTTTTTTTTAATGGAATGATATACTTTCGTTAACGTAATGTTGTAGTTGATAAAATAACGAATTCATCCATGTAACACAATATGACCTACAAATGACCTTCAACCCAAAAAAATCGAGTAAATAAAATTCAACGTGAAAGATACATTTGCTTTATTTCTGTTACGCAAAATGTTCAAAAATTTTCCTCTGAGATGCTATACATTCAAATATATCGCATTACACAATGTAATAACAGATTCGGTGTTGACGGGATGACATTTATGATATACCTTCACCTATGCGTTAGTACAGAATCGTGTTTATCAACTATTAATTACTCTGAAGACCTTCTTGATATCAGTTTCCCCGTGTTTATGAGATTTGTAATCTATTAGATTATCGATGAACGTTTCACAATGCGTTACTGTAAGGAAGATTAAATTTATATGATTTTCATTTATGGGGACAGTCGACAGTATTTAAGAGAAAATTTAGTACGGTTGTACAAGGTACAATTACTAATCGTAATTGTCCATCAGTTTCCGTTTTATGATTATCTTCCTGTCAACATAGAATCTGTTATTATATTGTGTATTGCGATACATTTGAATGTATAGCAGCTCAAGGGAATATTTTTGAACATTTTGCGTAACAGAAATAAAGCAAATGAATCTTACACGTTGAATTTTATTTATACGATCTTTGTGGGTTGGAGGTAATTTGTAGATCATTTTGTGTTACATGGATGAATTATTTATTTTGTCAGCTACAACATTACGTTAACGAAGATATATCATTGCATTTAAAAAAACATCGATAACCTTGGAATCTCATTCCTTGCAGGTGCTGCAGCAGCTGTAACCTCTTTTCGAGGATTCGGTTTTTCTGTAGTCCCCACCCTTGCCTATTCTGATTTTGGATGGGTTTTGGGCAGTATATAGGGAGGGAGGTCCGTTTAAGTAAGTATACCTAAAAATCTCTTCAGGTTATTATGATGCAAAAAATATTTGTTACGTAATGTGGGTGGTGTCAATGGACCATATATCTGGTTCTAATTTTTTCCAAAGGTCATTTTTTTCGGAGTTGTCAAGGTCATCGATGTTTTTTGGTACATAACTACATTTCTTTTTTATTGCATCGTGTAACTGATGGAAAAATAAAATTCAGGTATGTATAATAACATGACCTTGAAATGACCTTGATCCTCAAAAATTAAAGTTTTACCTAGAACTGATGTCTATTGAGATCGTAGGCTTTGACCAATATTCTACATTAAGAGCGTGAATGTAAATAAACATGTTTACTGTCGCAATACTGATGATACCTTACAATTTGAAATTCCGATCAGTTTCAATTTATCTATCCGTGTATCGACGTGCTGTTTGAAATGAATTACTCGATGCCAGAGAAAGTTGATATTGTATTCATTTACGGTATGATAGCAAAGAACATGCGTGGTTGAGGGCTTTCGCCGCCCCCTTAGTTTGCGGAAAGCGGGGGGGGGGGGGGGGGGTGCGCTGAGCACCACAGCGTGAGAAAGAGGACCCGGCGAATACCGGTGTCCTCGGATGTGGAGGGTTTTACGGACTTGTTCCGGTTTACCTCCACATCCAAAAAAAAGAAAGGTATTCATTTATGGTAAAACTGATAATTGTTTAAGGCAAGCAGTTCGAATGTATAAAAATAAATTTCCAGCCAGAAAAATTCGAGCCAGAAATTTGGTCCATTGACACCATGCACATTACGTAACAAATATTTTTTGCATCACAATAACCTGAAGAGATTTTTAGGTTTTCTTACTTAAACGGACTTCCCTGTATAAGGGCATAAATTCCCTGCATGGGCGGTCTTTTCATATCAAGAGTTTCACGTTGTGCGCATCGATCCACGTCATGATGTCATTTTAACAAGATCAGGTTAAATTCCCCATCGTTAGATTTCTTCCGGTACGAATCCCATCACGGGATTCCGTAGAAGTATAGCCCCCGCATTCCTCGGTGCGTTAACACAAAGAAACTTAGTCCACGACATCTTGGACTCAACATTTGTATTACCAATAGTTATAAGAGTATATTGTTGTGTGTGAATTCATGTGTAGTTCATTTCAACAACGCTATTCCCTATTCGATTTCCAGTCGTTAATATCTTACGACGATACACCTCTGTTTCTCAAGGTGTATCTGATTCATTTTAAACAAGTTACGAGTCAGCGGAAAAACAACCTTATCCACTCCAACAGTGGCGACCCGTTGCCGAAAGGAACAGCGGCAAGTCCACTTTTCCAAACTCCATACGCAAGGCCCTTCGGTGGTGAAAGACACACCGGCTAGTCTTTGTGTGCCCTAAATAGTGGCGCCTCGGTGGTGAAATATACACCGGCTAGTCCACTCCGTTATTCCACACGAGGCGCTCCGTTAGTTGAGCTCAACGGCTAGTCCTCTGTGTACCATTCCTACCTGTAACCAAACCTCTCGTAAAATATAAACTACCCTCGGTTTTCGTTAGCTGCCAAAACCTTGGCTCATAACAGGGAGAACCTAATTCGATGTTCGAGCAACTCGAAGATGGAGTGGTTTACAGACTGAGTCTCTAGTAAATTATTTGTTGTACGAAAAAATGTTTCTAACAAAAGTTGCATGCTTTCTTGGAGGACTTATAGTGCTCTAATCTGTTTTTTACTACATTACTTTTTTATCGAGATACAAGGGTCACTTTCAGTTGTTTTTTAAATGAAATGTCTAATATTTTCTCTCAAATTCAATTAAAAAAGTATCAGACTCCTCCGTGTAGAAAACAGTTGTCCAACATCTTGCCCTTGACAACATATTTCAAGGTCATAATAATCGAAGAGGAGAACCTTTTTACAAATAATTGCTAAACATTTCTTTTATATGTATGTCACAGCTTCTTCTAGCAACCAAGGATATGGAAAACGTGGAAAATCTATTTTTCTCTAGCGCTCTAGTCACACTGCAACTAATATTTATGTTTTTGGACAATTATTCCGGACAGAAATTGAAGGACACCAGTCGCGACGTTTTTAATAAAACGTGAGTTCACATGTTTATTTATTAAATGTTCCAACTTTAAGCGATAAAATAAATTTTAAGACATTCCCACGCGTACTCTTATCAAGGTTCACAATTTAAAATAAAAGAATTTTGATACACGTTGTCCTGTCCAAATTTCCATAAATTTGTTTAAACGTGTCAACCTGATACTTGTATCGTTTCAAAAATTATGATTTTTGTAATGTAAATTCATAAATTGGAATAGAAACAAACTAACTGACGGATGTTAATATTGTGGATAACACTGTCCAACACTAAAAATGTTTTCATATAACCATGGGGTGGACCTTATAGAGTTTTTTGCGCTGATTCCGAATCTGGTCTTAGTTTTTTTCCTACACGCACAGTTTTTGAAAAACACGACTTTGAAAAAAAACCTATTTTTCAACTTTGAACAAATATTTTGATGATATTATAAAAGATATTATATTGTTACCGCCATATCCCGGCGCCGCGCCGCGCCATATCCCGTCGAACGACCGCGCTAGTGGCACAGCACCACTGGCGGCAACGCATGTCCGGCGCAGATATTTTGCGATCTGGAAGGCGAAAAACGTCGATATGGAGATTTGAACAGGGTGATTTCTCAAGATAAAAGTCTGCTCTATCGCGTGGTATATTTCGATTTTCCGCTGGACCCTTATTTTCTGAGATAAATCAAAAAATGTCAGCTAAAAACGGCGCAAAAGTGGTGCCTCTCCGTCTTTAATGATTGTTTAAACATGTTTAAACAATCATAATGTATTACTATTGCACATCACTGGATTCGGGAAAGTCTAGAGAATCTTCTAATGTAAAGAACAATATAATATCTTTTATAATAACATCAAAATATTTGTTCAAAGTTGAAAAATAGGTTTTTTTTTCAAAGTCGTGTTTTTCAAAAACTGTGCGTGTAGGAAAAAAACTAAGACCAGATTCGGAATCAGCGCAAAAAACTCTATAAGATCCACCCAATAGTTATATGAAAACAAAAAAAAAGTTTAAATTTGTTGGACAGTGTAATGCAAACAGACATCAATAATATAAATTTCTATTGAAATATTGATGAAAAGCTGCGACGTTCATTTTTTTGTCGTATTTGAATATGCTTCACACAGCACTTTTAGTTTTTCCCGAATTTTCCATTTTTCCGGGCAAGTATTCCAATTTTTCTTTCCCTAAAACCTTATTCGGACTGTTACGAACATTTAAAAAAAAATTTGCCAAATCGATCCAACCGTCCTCAAGTCAGGCGCTTACCCACGAACAGTATTTGATGTTTACCACATTTTTATTAGGTTTTGCATAGACCTAAACAGCGCGCCGAACCGCGCATTTCGACGAATATAATATTTCGCCGCGCCGAACGGCAAACAGAATGGGTTTTTGCTATTTCCAGAATTTCTTCCGAGCAACTATGAAAGCTGCCGCGGCGTATATTACACAAAGAAATACAAAAAATTTATTTATAATTTTATTTGTAAAATGCCTATTTAATAATTCTATATATTGTAGGAACAGGATTTCTTTAGATTGAAATATCTGTCCTTTATTTAGAACAATGCGACGATTACAATAGAAAGTACAGAAATAATATTCGGTGCGTGTCCGTATTCGTTAATCCGTAAATCGTGATCGTTAACCGTATGTCGTAGCCGTAAGTCGTGATTGCGTGCGTATATCGTATCTGTAGAGAGCGTTTCGATATAATATTTAAATCTTGAAGCCCGATAGTAAAAAAGAATATACATTATTTAGCGATAGACTATTACGAGGTGAACAGATAAGAGAATCTACTGAGAGTTTTCGGACAGATCCGTTTATTTTGACAGTGCGAGCAATACTGATTTGACAGAGGACATTACATAGCGAGAGAGAGAGAGACAAAAAACCATACACTAGAAAGAAACATATACGCATTTAAATAGAGTGAACGCAAGCGACAAGCAGACATAACGAATACGAGAATAGCGCGAATTATAAATTACATAAAGATACACTTTCGCGTTAACAGTATCGTAATTCGTATCGTTGCGTTTTGAACTAAAAAGCCGTTTCGCGTCTTCCGTGGTCTGACTTCACTATCTTACACACATGTGCGTTTCGGCACACCTACGTGGTTTTGTCCTAAACGCGACTTAGTCGAGGTGCGGGCGATGAACCTGGTTAGTATTTATTTGACAGTTCATTCACCCGGTCCTCGACTGTTGACAATATCTAAGTCGCGTCCTTCGGTGTTTTGGAGCGCGACGTTTGTTGCTGATACGAGGGCAATGACTCGTTCGATTGGTGGCCTTCTCGATATACTCATTCCCACACTTGGCATCTTTTCATGTGCTCCGCTGCATTTGAAGTTTGGCGGGGTCCTTCATGCTCCCCGATCTTTGTCACCAGGTAACGGTCGTTTCGCAGGGCGCGCGTCACCTCGTACAGTTTTAATGCTGGTCCAGCCTGTGTACGTTGTACGGAGCGGAGACTAAGTCTCCCTCGTTGTACAGTAAAGCTCCGATTTGTTTCCATTTTGGGAGGTCCCGATTCCTATCGAAGCCTACTCACTCCACTCCCTGTCAACTCTGTGCCGTGCTTGGCTACACCGCAGGACGGCAACTATTGTTGTCGGCTCGGGTATTATTCGCCCGGCGAGAGTTGACACAGAATTTCGTCAGAGGGGTGCAGGGGGAACGGCAAGTCCCCACTCTTGACGCAAGGCTGCGGATCCCACTTTTACACTTTACTCTCGGCGAAGACGATCGACATAGACGTAAATAAGTAGGATCCGCGTAAACTATGGTTTCCATGGACCTGTTTTCCGTGTACACACAATAGAGTTACGCCAATGTTCTAAGTTCAGCGTCGCGTCGCTATGCGACATCGCTCTGTCGCAGTCACACTCAATACGCTCGTTTGCTGTCTTCGTCGAGCGATTTGGCCAATTGCGGAAGACATGTAGCGCGTAGTGGGAGCACCACGTGGTACCTACGAGTTTCTCGTGCCAACTCTCGCCGAGCGAATAATATATAGGTGTAAACACCACTATACGGACACAACGAATCAAATGTCCAAACATCTTAATTTTCATTATTTTTTCATGGGACTTTGAAAAACGTATTTTTGGAATTTTTCTGATTAAAACAAGACTAAACACGATATAATTTGAACTGGATTTAGTGGTTTAATCGACTGTGAAAGTTTCGTATGGGAAAGAAAGAGACGCGGACAGTCGCCATCGCCGGCAGTTCAAAGGCCCGCGTGTTCTCGCAATGTGTAATTGCTAATTAAAAATGCTTTATTTTTCATTACTTCTCTTTTCATTGACTTTCTGATGTAACTGTAAGATATAGAAGAGGATAGCGAGCAAACACAGGAAAGAAAAATTGCATTGTATACTCTAAGTAAATCGTTTAAATATTTATTATGATAATTTCCTCTTCTTCGTTACTGGATGGCCTAAAAAGATGTGTTATTTTTAATATGGTACACATGAAGTATTATTTATTACTTATCTATTTCCAGTGACTTACCGAAGACTGATAAGTGTAGTCCGTGTACAATATGTTGCAATTTTTTTTATTACGCACTTGGCGCATACATTACAACTAGTTTACACTATCTAGCAATTTGGTTTGAATAGTGCTTACTTACTGTTGAGAGGTTACGTGTAAATAATTATATACAAGGACGGTGGAAGAAATATATTTGAATGTAAGGAAAAAACTAGAGTCAGAGGTGTCTACAAGACGGGCGCACGTTTAGAACTAAACTCCTAAACGCGAAGGCGGCGGTACGTACCTTCATACCTGAAGGGAGGGCTGCATGTTATAAAAATGAAGGGAAACCAGGTATTTCCTAATATACCTAGATGTTGGGTTTTCCCATAGCAAGGTAAAAAGGCCAGATGTTTTACCTTGACACTTACAATCTAAGTCTAAAGTCTTAAATCTAGGTAAGTCTTAGCGGTTAATAGATGTACTCCCAATGGCGCACTCCACATATATTTAAACACTTATTACATGTTTTAATGACTCTAAGTTCATTTAACTTAAATTACACTAGTTCAAAGGGTTTTTTCCTTTTTAATCTATGTATAAGTCCGCTGTTGTCGAGTAACTGTAGCACTTCGACATTTTCGTGTTCATATAGTCTAGTTTCGTGTTTTTTCGCGAACTGTTTAATTTCTTCGTTGACCGTAAGCACTTTTAAGTCCTTGTGGATGTCGTCATTTCTGATGTACCATGGAGCGTTGACAATGCTTCGAAGTACTTTGTTTTGAAAGGTTTGTTTAATCTTAACATTGGATTTATTTGTGCATCCCCACAGTTGCACTCCATAGGTCCAAACTGGTTTTAGAATTTGTATATACAACGATAGCTTATTATGCAGAGACAGTTCGGAATGTCGTCCAAGCAGCCACCACATTTTCCTGAATCTAATGCAAAGTTCTTCGCATTTTTTCTTGACATGTTCTTTCCACTTAAGCTTTGCATCTAGTGTCATGCCCAAGTATTTCGCTGTGTTAGCGTGAGGGATTATTTGATGATTAATTGTTACTGGCAAATAATCTATTCTTTTATTGGTGAAGTTTATATGTGTTGACTTAGATTCATTTAATTTAATTCGTCATTTGTTGGTCCAGTTGGTGACGTTGTTGACCGCTGCTTGTAATTTGTTTGTAGCGGTTTCGATTTCATTGCTTGATGCTAGTAATGCAGTGTCATCAGCAAATGCAGCTGTTATTACTCCATCACATTTAGGGATGTTGCTGGTATAGAGCAGGTACAATATTGGTCCAAGGACACTCCCTTGCGGTACACCTGCGGCAATATCTCTTAATTCTGAAAATTCTTCGCCGTATCTCACTCTAAATTGACGGGTCGAGATATATGATATAAGAATGTTATTCATCTTCTTAAGCAGAGTCTTAACTTGTATTCGAGGCCCTCGTGCTATACTTTATCAAAAGCTTGAGCCATGTCCAAAAATATGGTTGCACATATTTTTTTCTTCCAAGCTTCTTTCGATTACATTAGTGATGCGATGCACCTGATCGATGGTCGAGTGCTTATTTCGAAATCCAAATTGGTTTCGAAATCCAAGAGGTCCGCTACATCACCCCCCTACCAGTGCCAACGATCCTAATGAACAAAATATGTGCATACCTATGCTCTACGATATTCCTAAGTTCTACTATGGATATAAATGAAAGTACTAACCCTACCCTACGATAACATAAACTTAACCGCTAAGTTTAAGTAACTAAGTATAAACCTCGAATGATGCATATGTAGAGTATGTACGAGGACTCTTAGTTCTAAAAACCGGCCTGATACCTATCTGGAAATCGAACACGCCTACCGCTGCGAGTTGTAAATCGCCCATCTGTTGGCGCTTGATCTTGATTATTAATTCTACTTCTGTTCTCGGTATAAACAATAATCTCGTTTTGAGGTACCTGGCTATCGGGGGTTTGCTCGACGTCGTTGGAATTGCCATCGTCAGCCAATACAAATGCAGGTTTAATCCTGTCAATGGAGACCGTTACTTGTTTTCCACCGATATCTAATATAAAAGTCTTGTCGCCCCGTTGCAATACTTTATATGGACCGTCATATACCGGTTGTAATGAGCGTTTTGACGCATCGTGCCGCAGGAATACATATGGGACCGTATCTAATTCTTTAAAAACAAATGTTTTCCGCTCGCCGTGTCGAATCACTGTGGAAGGTTTTACTTTTAACATTCGTTTCCGAAACTCTTCAACCCACACTGACGATGCCTCAACCCTAGACGTAACGAAAAATTCGCCAGGTAACCTGACACCTGTCCCATAAACCATTTCTGCGGCCGTTGCTCCCAAATCCTCTTTAAAACTTGACCGTATACCGAGTAAGACCACAGGTAAGATCTCTACCCAGTCATCGGTCGCGTGGCACTTTATTGCTGTCTTAAGCTGACGATGAAACCTTTCCACCATACCATTTGCTTGCGGATGGTAGGCGGTCGTTCTAAGATGTTGTGTCCCCATTACCTGTGCGAGCTCTTTAAACAGGTGCGACTCGAATTGGCGTCCCTGATCTGTGGTAATTTTCAAAGGTACCCCAAAACGCGCAACCCATGTATTAATAAAAACGCTCGCCACGGTTTTCGCGTCGATTTCCACAATCGCTACGGCTTCAGGCCACCGCGAAAAACGATCGATCATTGTAAAAATATACTTAAAACCACGACAATAGGGTAATGGACCAACTAAATCTATGTGTACATGCTCGAATCTGCTGCCGGTGGTGTCGAAGTTCCCAACTGGAGCAAACACATGTCTCGACACTTTCGCGCGTTGGCACTGTACGCAATAACGCGCCCATTTTCTACAATCAACGTTAATCGATGGCCAAACAAATCGTCGCGCAACCAATTTCTGTGTCGTCCTAATCCCGGGATGCGACATCCCGTGCAGTGCATCAAAAATACCGCGTCTTAAACACTTAGGCACGTAGGGTCTGACCCATCCATTAGTTACGTCGCACATCAAATGAACTTTTTGCTCCGGGAAGTATATCTTATTTAACTGAAGGGATATTGAATTTGTATTTCTTATTTCTACTAATTCCGGATCGTTCTCTTGTTCTTTTGCTAAAACCGTATGATCGGGAATTGCTGTGATTGCCTCTATCCTCGACAACGCATCTGCCACACTATTGTCTATACCTTTTATATGTAAAATTCGCGTAGTGAATTGTCCAATGAAATCTAAATATCTAAATTGTCTAGGTGAGCATTTATCTAACTTCTGTTGGAAAGCGAACGTAAGAGGCTTGTGATCGGTAAATAAAATGAAATTTCGACCTTCTACGAAATGTTTAAATCTTTTTACAGCCATATATGCCGCCAACAATTCCCGATCATATGCACTGTATTTTTTCTGTGCCTCCGTGAGGGATTTTGCACTAAATGCCAATGGCTGCCAAATCTGTCCGACCTTCTGCTGAATCACCGCTCCAACAGCAACATCCGATGCATCCACTATGATGCTAATCGGTGCCCCTGGAGCGGGATGTACCAGCAAAGTTGCATCCGCAAGAGCTGTCTTAGATAAATTAAATGATTTTTCTATTTCCTCAGACCAGACTATTGTTTCGGAACTTTTCTTTGATCCCTTCAGCAAATTGTTCAACGGATGTAGGATGTTCGCTACATTCGGTATGAAACGACGGTAAAAATTGATCATACCTAAAAATCTACGTAACTCTTTTACTGTGTTCAGACGCGGAAATTTATTGATAGCGTCAACCCGTTCGACCATCGGTTTCACGCCTTCCTTACTAACTAAATACCCCAGGAACGTAATTTCTTCCACCCCGAAGGTACATTTTCCGGGGTTAATGACCACACCGTATTCGAGAAACCGGTCAAATAAAATTTTCAAGTGCTTTTCATGTTCCTGGTCATTATTTGAAGTGATAAGAAAATCATCAATATACGCATAAACAAAATCTAAGTCGCGTATAATTTCGTCCACAAAACGTTGACACGTCTGCGCCGCGTTCCTCAATCCGAACGGCGTGACCAAAAATTCAAATAACCCGAACGGGGTCGCAATTGCAGTTTTCTCTATATCATGCGTCGCGACGGGAATCTGGTGATACGCCCTAACGAGATCAATTTTCGAAAAAACTGACTTCCCGTGAAGTCTCTGCCCGAAATCCTCTATATGCGGAGGCGTATATCGGTCCGGTACGGTTCTCGCGTTTAATGCGCGGTAATCGCCGCACGGGCGTAACGTCCCGTCCTTTTTCAGGACTACATGCAACGGCGAAGCCCATGGACTTTTGGAGGGACGAATAATGCCTTGCCGAAGCATGAGGTCAAATTCCGCCCTCACCTCTTTTAAACGGTCCGGTGCCAATCGCCGTGGCTTACAATAAACCGGTGGTCCCGACGTCGTCTCGATGTGATGTAACACCTTATGCCTTACCGAATTTCTTCTGAAAACCGGCGGACGCGTCAAATCCGGGTATTCCTTGAGCAGACCGTGGTATACCGAATCCCCGGTGATAGTCCGTACCGTCGGCTCGCTCCCTGGTGCTGGTGCCCCTGCCACGAACAGTAACGTAGTCGCGTCGATCAAACGTTGATGTCGTGGATCCACCAGTAGATTGTAGTGGGCCAAGAAGTCCATTCCTATGATGGGGGTTTCCAGATCCGCAATCATGAAATCCCACAGGAACTCCCGACGTAGCGAGAAACTCAATCGAATGGCCATAGTACCATACGTTTTGATTCTCGACCCATTTGCAGCACAAAGTTCGTACGTGTCTTCTTTCACGCGTCGGTCCACACCCGAACGCGGAAAAACACATAAGTCCGCACCAGTGTCTATTAAGAAACGTGTGTTCGTATTGTCGTCCTTTACGAATAACCGGCCGCTTTTAGGACCTCCGCACGCAGCCGCCTCCAATGACGTCGGTCCCGTTAGTTTTCCTGCCAATTGCAGGGTTTAATGCAACGGTGTGCATCCTTTCCAAACTTGAAATGATACCTGCATAACCACTTGTCAGTTTTCATCTTCTCGCGTACGGCCGATCGTGAGGACTTCCGGTTCTTTTGGGAAAATGGTTTCCGCTCCCTCTCCCGTCCACGAGACAATGCATTAATCTGCATCTGCATTTCTTCCATTTTTGCCAGAATCGTTTTCATTTCAGAACTGCTTTCGCTCTCGCATACCGCTGCCACCTTATTCTTCCCAGGTCGAATCTCGTGTACCTTGTCGGCTATGGTGGCCAAGGCGTCATCTGACGTCTCTTTAGTTGCCGCCAACACTTGTTGGGTCGAGACAGGAAGACGATTCTTCCATATCTTAATCAAAAAATCGTCGTTGACGGAGGTGCCCGCCAATTTCTTCACATGCCTCCAGAATTGTGTTGGGGTCCTGTCTCCAATTTCTTCGGCTTCCAATAGCTTTCGCACCCTTATACCGTCTGAGTCGGACAATCTCTTAATCAGTTCCCTCTTGATTAGATTGTATTTATCTTCCATGGGAGGTTTGCAAATTATATCTTCGACCTCTTCAGCATGTTTTAAATTTAACTGCGAGACCACATAGCCAAACTTCACTTCGTCCTTGACTATTCCCCCAATCAAGAACTGGGATTCAAGATGCTTGAACCATAGCGCGACTTTCTCCGGCCAAAACGGTGGAATTCGCATCGTCGTGATGATCGCGGACGTTGTCTCCCGACCCGTGAATGTCGAAGAGCTGCCCGAACTGCCCGGTGCATCCGTCATTGTTCACTTGTTGCAAGTCGTGTTCGCGCAAGAAACGAGAAAAATAGTATACGTGCACAAACACGGGGTCACCAATGTAGAAGTGATCTTTGTGGCGGTAAAATAAGATTCCACAGATGTGTATCTATAACAGTTTATTCTAAGAAAAAAAACAAAACAAAACGAAAACAAAAACACAACAACTTAACAATAACACGAAGTACTAAGACACGAACAGCGATGACGAAACGTAAACGGACAAACTACGGAAAAGGACAGACCTCTTGTCCGTAAAAATACGCGCTTATATCTAACCCCGTGTCCCCCAGAAATTTCCTTCGAACAAGGAAATCTCTGGAGTGGGGTTGTCGCGTACCTAGACGTACCCCCTTGGAGAAAGTCAAGGATTGGCGGCTAAATGTGCACGCCCGGGAAAACCCCGGACCTGGTCGCCAAATATGCACGCCCGGGAAAACCCTGGACCTGGTCGCCAAATGTGCACCCCAGGTAGGAGTCGTCGTCCGACGGCCAAATGTGCGTTCGGAAGACCCTGGGCCTGGCGACCAAATGTATACAAGGTCCCAGCCCGCATATACGAACCTACCTGGGTCCAACTAAGTTTCCTCCAAGAGGTCCGCTACAAGACCATTATTCTGAACAACATTTCTCTGTAAAATTTTTGGCTGTCGGCTTTAGTTTATGTGATAATCGCGAGAAAACATTACTCGTCAATTCATTACGGGTGTTCATGATAGCGGACGCGACCTACGGCAACTTTACCCGAATAAAGGAAGAGGCAGAAACTGCTTGTTTCAAAAACTCACCTATTCAGCCGTAAATCACAGTCAAACGTACGTTTTCACATTGGGAATATTGTATTTCACGGCGACAGTCGATGCACAAAAATCCTTCGACAGCGATGAACTCACAATTCTTTGGCCGCTAATTGCACCGCTGGTGGTGGCTCTCAAGTACGTGATCGCAGTCAAATTCAAGGGCTGCAAAGAAGTCGCAGCAGCATCAGACCCACAGCGGCCGTAGGTGACTTCGACTGACTGCAATTTCCCAAAAAAGCTGCGAACACCCCCAAATATCCCCACCACGAAGAAAAACTGAGGATACAAGAACATTCTAAAAAATCACGTGTTTTGCAGAAGTTGAAACTGCAGAAGTGTGACCCTTACCTTTCCTCCACGATAGAAAACAGGGGTCCTCGTCTCCGCGGAAGGGATCGTGTCATAAATCAGAACTCTGAAGTTACTCGGGAATGTCCGCAAGGACACCGAAACGGAAAAATTTTCTCATGCACGTATTCATATTCCTTTGTTAAAAAACATAAGACGTCCTCTATTTTTGCCTTATACACGTCTATGTTTGTCGAATGACAAAAGTGCTACCACTTCCTTAGTGCCCCGTTATATTGGCGGAGCGAGGAATTACTAAGTGATGCCATTGCAATTGTAATTGTCTCCAGTGTCATTCCTTTCCGCGTATAGGCTTCCCTGATAAGATCCCTGCTACCAGGGAAAGTTGGGATGCTAACGGGTGAGGTTCTCTATTAGAATTGTGACTCAAACATGGCCATAACTCTCGGATACCAAGGTTAGGAATTCCAACTAGGTACCACAAAAATACCTCTACATCCCTCTACATTAATCTTCTTTAAAACCTTTGGAATAATCGCGAAAGGAGGAAAAGCATAAAAGAAATAGGAATTCCATACTATAGTAAAAGCGTCTATGGCTATAGATCCCGGGCCCTTTTTCCATGATACATAGACAGGACATTTGAAATTTGTTCTGCTTGCAAAAAAATCGATTTCGGGTTCTCCGAAGGTGTGACATATTGTTCTAAATGCTTCCAAATCTAATTCATACTCTGTTTCGGGTTCTAGACGTCTTGATTCGAAATTTGCGATTATACAGGGTGTTCGACTACAGGTGGGAGAAAATTTAAGAGGTGATTCTCGACGATAATCTAAGACGAAAATGAAGAATAAAAAATTGCGATTTCGGCTTCGTTAATTAGTTATTAACAATTAAAAATCCGCCTAAAATGCGGCAACACTTTCGACAGAGGTCTACGTTGCGTACGTCACACAGGCGCGCGACAGTCATGTATCAAGTGACAGTTGCATGCATACCTTGGTTCTTATTTGGGGCCCCAACGAGGTAAAAATGTTTAATAAATAGCTGGACGACATTGAACCTACCTACTCGTTAAAATCCACAAGGGCATTTCTAATATCCGCCCCATGGAATTATCGAGTAGAAGGGGTCAATGCCCTTTCACTTTTAAATTCTTCTCACACAAATCCATAAATCCTTATTCTGCACTATAATTTTTCATATAACCGAACTTAAATACTGGAATAAACGCTCTAGCACTATTTACAATGTCATACACACGCACTACGAGTTTACTGAGGAGAATGTAAAAAACTGGTAATCCTTTAATGTTGAAACACTGCACTTTACTTTGAAGCGAGACTCGCTCACAGACGGAAAAAAACAACTAGAACTATTAATAATTAAAATTAAAAGTAAACTAAATCTGAACGAAGCCGAAATCGCAATTTTTTTATTCCTCATTTTCGTCTTAGATTATCGTCGAGAATCACCCCTTAAATTTTCTCCCACCTGTAGTCAAACACCCTGTATTATCCTCTGACCGGATATAAGATGCAAAAATCCATATATTACAGTTTTCACACCATACCCAGATTTCTTTGGCGATTTCGCTCAGCTTTTGGTATTGAATACCACCCATGCGATTTATATAAGCAATAGCCGTGGTATTATCTACTCTAAGCAAAATATTACAATCCGCGTTAAATCCTTTGTAAAACACTTAAGTCCAAAAAAAGCAGCTAATAGTTCTAAACTGTTAATATGTAATTGTTGATCCGTCTCATTCCAAAAACCATAAATTCTTTCTCCCTTACTGTACGCCCCCCATCCTGTTCGGGACGCATCCGAAAAAATTTCTAGTTGGAACGACGGTTTCCTGATAGGATTAAATATTGTCATAACCCTTGTGTTCCACCAAGAAAGATTCTCATGTACCCTTGTGGACATTTTCATCGACGCCTTCCAATTAAATTCGCTGTCTCTAAGGGCAAAAAATTTTTCCCGTTCAAGATCTTTCATGTGAACCCAACCGTATTTAGTTGCCTGATAACATGATCCTAACGTTCCTATTAAGAAAGCGAATTCCTCTATTCTAACTTCTATCTTTTTTTCAAAACGGTCAATTAATTTAACTATGATTAATCTTTTATCGGTAGAAAGTTCAATTCTCATTTTTGTAGAATCCAGGATGAACCCTAAGAATTTACAACTCTGAGTTGGTACTTATTTACTTTTAACTACGTTCACAACGAAACCTAATTTTTCTAATAACCAACGTGTCTGAAGGACGTTATTCGTGCATTCTGCGAATGAATTAACTAAGAGAAATATGTCATCTATGTAAATTACCAACCAAGCCATACAAGGCTTCATAATTTTTGTGATAACGTAAGGAGCTGTGTTCAGACCAAAAGGTAGACAGACATACTCAAACAACTGATCCTTAAATCTAAATCTTAATAATTTTCGAGAAGACTCTGCAATCGGCACAACGAGATATGCATCCTGTAAATGAATAGTAGCCATAAAACAATTCTTTTGCATTAAATCCCTAGCTGTTCGAATATCTTCTAGTTTGAAATGTACCGTCTTAATAAAATCATTTAAGTTTTTCAAATTTAGAATAAGACGAATAGAACCATCTGGTTTAGATATTAGAAAAATGTTTGAAATAAACTGTCCCTGTTCTTCCTGGCATTTACGAATTGCACCCTTTAAAAGAAGTCTATTAATCTCCTCAATGATTTGAGTTACCTCGTGTTTTGACCATTTAGGTTCTTCTGGAATCCATGTTTGAGTCACCTTACTTGAAACAGGTATTTCATAACCCTCAATCCACTTTAAAACTGTTATGTCCTCAAAGAATTCCTGCCATATAAGAGAAAACTGCTGCAATCGTCCACCTATAGAGCTTACCCTTAGATTCTTCTGGTGCTGTTGCTCTTGGTGGAGGATGACCTGCGATAATTCAGGTTCTTGTGGTCCACATTCTGTGTGCGACCCTGAATGACCGACTTCCGTTGAACACCCCCTCGAGCCATCCGGTAATAATGTGATGAACGAAGGGGCCCCTTCAAGTTTTTTGTCCACTTCGATGGAGGCGAGTTCTTAGTAATTGGCTTCAAATTTTTGGATGAACGTTCCAAAACTTTTGCTGCGTTTAATCTTTCCTCAAGATCCTTGCCAAAAAGCCATTCATCCAGGTTGGACGATATCAATGTATCTTTCATTGCGTTATTTAATTTGCTTACAATGAGCAAACGTCTAGTTAGAGACTCCTCTCGTTGCAAATCTACCAACAATCTGCTCACATCACTTAGAGTAGTGATTAGCGATAGTCTATCTGGTATATTACACTTTAGTAAATCACCTAGCATTGGGCCCAATGCTGCCAAACAAACAGATACTTTCTATTGTTTTTCTATGATTTTCTTATCCCTTGAGATAAGTGGATCCAACAGAGTAGCCCTTATTTGTGGATTTAGCTTTGGGGGCTCCATTGTTATACAATTCTCCGGCATAGGATATTTCCTCGATAACTCTATCTTCTCTTCCTCCGGAAGACCTTGCCTGAGAATATCTGCCCATCTAATGACAATATCCTCTAGGATTGGAGATGCCAACTGTCCAACAAATTTAAACTTTTTTTTTGTTTTCATATAACTATTGGGTGGATCTTACAGAGTTTTTTGCGCTG
>JAQQRY010000020.1:0-13021 GCA_028455595.1 Lasioglossum vierecki | reverse complement strand
TCCCGTGCACGGGCAACCGAAAGCGGAATCGGGAGGCACCCGGTCAATCAACCCGGAGACGTTGAAGGGGAGGAATCCTAGACGAAACCGTCAACTTTTCGCGTCCTCGACATCGTCTCATCTCGCCACAAAAGGGTTCCGGCGGGATCGGTGACCACGATAACCGGAGAGGCAGGAGTCTCATTGCGCTGCCAAAGGGCACAACACTTCGTTGCCAAAAGGCCGAAAATTATCGCGTTATGGTCCGGGGCCCAAGGACCCTCGTTGGACACCCCTGCGTAGTGAGACTCACCCGCGAGTAGTCGCGTACTTTCGGAAAATTTCGGTAGGATGGTCAAAAGGGGGGAAACTAAGATCTACGCGAATCGTTGCCGATCGACCAAGGATCACTGGAAGAAATCTCACGGGAGAAATATAACGTGCAGTGGGGTTTCTCTTGGAGCTTCCTGGAAGCCGGTGTAACTCACGGTTTAAAGCGAGAGGCGAAGGAAATAGTCTCAACCGAGAAAAACAGCGTTAATTGTGAGTCGTACAGTGATCCTTCTATAAAATATCGGTAGCGAGTTGGCTCAATTGTGTCGCACGAGGACGAGCGAACGTCGTTGGTTCCTCGAAATTTCGCGTGAGCCGAGACGCCTGGCGTCTCGTGCCATCCGCTCGTGCTTCTCGGAAGCACTTTGAGCTTTTAGCGTTTCGAGAGTTTTCCTAACCTAACGGTGTCGTCGAATTCCTCAGAGGAACCGCGTCTTGCGAAAGTAGTCCTTTTTGGTATTCCGTCGCGTAGCGCGTCCCGTATTGCGCCGTACATCCGCGCTTCGCACAGTCCCGTCCGACGGGAAAGTAAAGAATATTTGTACCGGTCATCCGTACTATCACGTGCGAAAGAAACTTCGACAACCGCGCTGCGACCGAATTACCGTTCGCATATTCTGTATGAAGAGCGCGGGCTCTCGGGTGCGGTCACGTGACCGCCTTTTTGTACAATCTGACGTGTCGAATAAATATCACTCGAGACCAAATTTAGTTGAAGTTAATCGCATCCGGTGAGATCCGTCTTGCCGTAAGGGCCGTCCTCGTTCTCCCCGTTTTCGAACCTTCTGGACCCGTTCTAGCCGACACTTAGATCCGCGACTCCGAAAATCCTATTCTCGTGTTCGGCTTCCCCGAACTCGAGCTATTCATCGAGTTTCGCGTGGCATCCTCGTGGTGCCTGGCGCCCGAACTTGTCGTTTCGATAATTTGTCGGATTTTCGAGAATATCGTTAGTCCCGGGCGGACCACGTGCTTACGGCGGCCCGTGGCCCGGTCTCAGAATCATAAAAGCCCGGAGTCGGTCTTTTCGGGGATTTTGCAACCTCCGCCAAGACCCGGCGTGACAATATATAACCAAATAACCTGTATTTGTTTTTTATAAAATTTTTATAAAATGCAAATGCCCCTTGTGGCATGTGTACTTGACACCCCTTGCATTTAGACCACAATTATACAGATTTCTGGTTAAAGAACATTACTAATGTTCTTGGAACTTGTTCATGAATTTATCTCAATTAATTTGTAATTGAATAAAATCTTCCGTAATACAAAAACGAATGCTAAGATAGGAAAAGAAAGAAAAGAAGAAAAAAATAAAAAGAGGTTAACTTACGGCGTCTCTTCAGACGCTTTATTTTCTTTCTCTGTTTCCTTATTTCCTTCTCCATTCGCCTAAGCCTCTTAGATATTTTATTCTCTGCATCTTCCATCCCTAATAATATTAAACAAACCACAAATAATATTCCGCAAAGAAAAGAAAACACGTGTGTGACCCTTGGCACAAAATAAAAGAATGGATTGGAACATAGAGCCATGGACCAGGGTTTCCTTTCTGTTTTTCCATCTGTAAACACTGTGGTGACACTGGCGTGAAGTAGAGGTACTACGAGTTAATCAAAGGAGGAGGCGCGTAATACAATCGTCCTCAATACTGATGTAGTTGGGTGATATACTTTTCAGTATGAAGAAGTCAATTAGATCTGGTATTTTATTGCTGTCTGATGGCCAATACGTTGACTTACCAGTAGAATGGCATACACATTTAGCTTGCTCGATTGCTTCGTACAGCTGCTTACCTTTGGTGGTGATAAGTCTCGACCCCCAAAAAGTGTGTTTAGCATTAAAATCACCTCCAATTTTGAAGTGGTCTAATAGTGTTTGGAAGAGTCTGAGATAATCCACTTTTTCTAGCGCGTACCTGGGAGGGCAATATATTGCAACAACTGTATAATTTTTAGATTTTGTATGAATTTTGATAGCTGTTGCTTGTATCTCGCATGTTTCGTAATTGACATCTTCGTAGTGTTTGATATTATCCTTTATTATTACTGCTGATCCACCTCTAGCTGTATTGTTAGGGTGGATGATGTGGTATAACTTGTACCCTTTAATATTCAGATAGTTTTCTTTAGTAAAGTGTGTTTCTGAAATTAGACAGATTTCTATTTTTTGAGCTCAGAGGAATAGTTCTAACTCATGGGCATGCTGGAGAAGCCATTTGCATTCCAGACTGCTATTCTAATGGGCGCCATTTTTATTTCTTACCTTTGGCCGCTGCCTTATTGCTAGTTTCAAGTTTTTCGACTCAGCTTAAAATAGTCATAATTGACTCTTCTTGTTTGTTGATTTTACCTAGAATTATTTGCAGCGTATTATTTATTGCGTCCAGTTTTATTTCTTCTGACGAGCTTTGTTGCGGCTTGTTTTTTATCATTTGTGCATAACTGCTTCCTCCTGTCGCGTTACTTTGCTTTACTGGAGCAATCTTAGGTAGGGTGGGGAAATTCAGTTGGGTTTTCTCTACTACTCTTATTTCTTGAACATTAGATGCTCTTGGGTTGTTGCTTTTTCTCTCTTGCAGCATTTTTCTCTGCGTTTTTGGAGGGTGAGTTTCTCCACAGTTGGCGCATTTAGCTTTTGCAAGTTTGGTTGACTTACAATCCTTAGTAGCATGCCGTCCTGCACACTTTACGCACATCGCTTCTTTATTGCAGAAGGATTGAGTGTGTCCACATATGCTTGACACTTTTTGCATTGCGGGATAAGGGTTGTTTTCTTGCGTAGTGGTTCAACCTTTACCTTCAGCCCTGCAATTTTACTAATTGCGTAAATGTCTTTGATAACTTCTGTTTTGTCGAAAGCTAACATATACAGGGTGTCCCAAAATTCCTTCCAGACCGGGAAATGGGAGGTTCCTTGGGTCATTTGAAGCGACATTTTCCTTTACAAAAATGGCGTTCGCGGCATTGTTTAAGAGTTATTAACGAAAAACACGGATCAATCAGAGCGCGACCTGGGCAGCCGCGCCACGCCGCGCGAAGAAGAGAGCGTTGACGGTACGCCGTGACATCGTAACGAACAAGAGTTTCTCGATTATGTGAATGGTCACCGATTTCGATGAAATTTGGACACGTTGTCAAGACAACGATTCTGAACAACCATTACTTGTTAATTTATTACGGGTGTTCATGATAGCGGACACGGCCTGCTAATGTCTCCGAAACTAAAGCCGACCGTCAACCATTACCAAAGGAAAAAAATATTTAAAACGTCGAGTTTTTGACATTATTTCACATTTTTAACATTATTGTCATTGAAATTGGTGAAGACCCTAATCATCTTTACCCGACTTACGACAACTTTACCCGAACGATAAAAGGAACAGAAACATTTTAAAAAGCTCACTTATTCAGCCGTAAATCCATTTGCTGCTCCGAAATGTGTGTCAGTGGGTCAGTCGGGAACGAACTGCACAGATGTCATGAAGTAACGGCAATACCGAAAGCCAAGGGACGAACGGCCAGGTCGACGAACTGGTGGTAAATCAGCAGGTAGATAGACAGCTCTAGGGATGTGCGGTCAACAATCCTGGCATTTCACTGTCACTTTCAAGTCGATAATTAAATCACGTGTTTATTTCACACAGATGCACTAATAACAATTGCAATATCACTTGTATTGCAGCACAAATCACACCAATTAGATAACGCGATCACTAGCGAACCTAAACTTTCTGAAAGAAGCACATCCCAAATTTTCCTTTCACTTTTCACTGTACGGTAGGTCGGGCCGAAAAACACGAAAGTAAATATTTCGTTTGGCCTTAGTGCGGGAAAGTTGCATCTTGGGGTTAATAAGAACTGTGCAAAATTGAGCCCTGTGAATTGATATCTTCTGTTCCGGCAAGAGCCTTCAATTTTCGAAAATTGAGTGAAACGGTATAAAGTGACTTATAAGTGAATGGTCGAGTATATTCTCAACCGAATTCGATAGGCTGTGGATATTTTATGGTATTTTTTATTATATAATACCCCCACTTCTGCCGGCCATGCGTCTCGCTCCCCTTGGCGGCCATAGTTGCTCCGAACAATGGTTGCTGTGGTCGCCACGGGGAGCGTGATGCGTGGGTGGGAGTAGTGGGGGTATTCCACACTGTATACCCTGCGAATGCCTCGGCACGTGCTAGCTCTGGCACTATAGGATATCTTGACTTGTTGAAGGATACGATCTCTGCATTAGCTGCTCAGCAAGGTGTTTTTTCGTTAAATGAAAAATGAATGTCATCAAGTCAAAATTCGCTTTTCGACAAGCTGTAAACTGTCCTCTTTTTGGTTCACCAAAGGATTTCAGTAATCAACGAGTACTTCCAACATATAAGGATGTTATTTCTTGCTGTTTACACGAACGATGGGTCATAGCACCGACTAGTAATAGGATAGACCTATCATCTTATGGGACTTGGTGTCTCATGTTGTGAATTACCGACTGTTCAAAAAATCAGAGGATTTGGTATGCCCTCTATGACTTAAAGTGGCAAACTTAGGAACTATGTCGAATTTCAGATATCGAATGCGTAGTTGCCAAACCACATCCGAGAATATTCGTCGCATGGTTGCCAATTTACTGTTACTGCTCAGTACGTATTTCTGCTATTTTCCACTTTTCCACGTTACAGTCATAATATGATTCTGGAAAAGCAAACGAAAAAAGTCGAGTCAGTCATTCGACCTGAATATTTCACCTGTGTTTAAATATAATGCTTCCTGTTTCTATAATCATTTTAAAGCTGAATAAATGCTTTTTTGATTTATATAATAATAAACTGTCATTTATTGATAATAAACAAAATAACAATTGTTGTTGAAAATTAAATAACCTATTTAACGCTATTTTTATCTTGAAATTGATTCATATAAACTGTTGTCGGTTTCTTTGAACCTTCTGCTATAAAATACAATTTTCAATAGGACGGAAAAAAATTTAGAGGATCAGTTAACAAAAAATTTTAATGATAAGTTGTCATGCGAGGTTTCGTTACAAGTTCCGGCGTGTCTGTTATTATATGCGTTAATATTAAATATATAATTATTACAAGCTGCATATACTGGTTTTAATCGTGAACGAATTTCCAAAAGGATCCGTAGCAGCGAAAAAGTTCCTTCTAAGATCCTTTTGGCCAGCTCGAGGCCAAGTGGTGCAATAAACACGGGTGACCCTAAGGCCAGCCAGGTATATCGGGATGAGATCGTTAAAATGCAATTGCTAAACTTCGTTATTTCACATAATTCTTTGGCGGATACATGTTAGTAGTGTCCACGGCGTTCTTCCGATTAGAATAAGACTAAACTCGATAGAATTCGGGCTGCGTATACTGGTTCTAATCGTGAACGAATTTCCAAAAGGATCCGTAGCAGCGAATTTGGCCAGCTCGAGGCTTGAATGAATGCGTTCCGAGGCTCGAGAGTCGGGCACCAAGGCGTCAGCCAAGGACACAATAATAATGCAATAAACGCGAGTGACCCTACGGCCAGCCAGCTATATCGGCATTAGATCGCTAAAATGCCATTGCTAAACTTCATTATTAAACATAATTCTTTAGCGGAGTAATGCCAGCAGGGTCCACAACGTTCTTCCGATTAAAACAAGCAATAACAGGAACAAATTACGGTAACTTCCCTATGAATCGGGAAGTTAATTAAATTATGTCATCCTACAAAATAACAATATAGTTCCAAACATTACATTTATGTAATTACATTAGCATATATATATTACATTTATAAAATACATATATTAATATTTGGCTGTTTACAACATTTCGAATTTTGTAGTAAAACATATTCTTTATTGTACGTGCAGTAATCAATCGTTTATTATTTATTCCAAATATAAGGATTAACTAATCAAAACAATATTCCATGTATTCATTCTATGTATACAGCTATTTTTTTCATTTTAATTTCTATTACCACTGATCACCACCGACGAGATGTAAACTCGTCTGTGCTACCACTTAGAAAGCTTTCAGCACAAACAAGGTATAGGAATCCTATGCCTATATCTCGTTTGTGCTGTCAGCTTATTTTCGGGCCAGCACCCTGGCCCGAGACCCTGTTAGTGGCCCTAAATCGAGTTGGTGATGCAGGAAATGACAAGAAAAAAGGGCCAAGTGGCCCTGGTAAAAATGGCCACCGAAATACATTGTATGATAGGTCTATCCTATTACTAGTCGGTGGTAATAGGTTCGGAATCAGGTAGTAATCAAGAGCCTTGCTTTTCAAACATCGTTGGCAGAGTTGCCACGAAAATAAAAAAGGTTTATGACAAAGCATCTATTCCTACTGTTTCTCAACAATGTATTATTGCCATGTTACAATGTTATCACAAAAAATACATCAACATTAAACGCGATCTGATGCGAGTCGACCAGAGCGAAACAGTGAAAGCTAGAGTTGAAAAATTCAAACAGGACGCGGAATCATTATTTGACATCTCAGCCTGCAAATGCCCTGGTTTCAACGAACTCTGTTCATGTCCCAAAGACAAAAAGGTTCCGAAAATTGAACAACAATTTCTTAAAGATCAAAAAGGTGACAGGAACATGTTTATAGGAAGAATAGATCCTGCTGAAACTTTAAAACTTGAAAAAAAAACATCAGCGTAAGGTTAAAACATCCATTCCAAATCCTTTCTCTATCCCTGCCTCGTCATCAAGCATGTCAGAGAAAATACAAGAAGACAATGACAGTAATGATGATAACATGACTGTCGATGACGACGAGTTTCAAATACGGGTACGGGCATCTATTTCCAGTGGTAAGCGTGGCTCATCTCAGATGAGAGTCATTTTGAAAAATACTGCATTGGTCTCTCAAAGATACGGTATCTCGAACAGAGCAACAGCGGCAATTGCTTCAAGTCTCCTCCAGGATATGGGCTTAATTTCCGAAGTAGACAAAAGTCTTGTCATTGACAAAAACAAGATATCTCGGGAGAAAACTCGAAGAGGCAATGAATTGAGAAAGAAAGCCCAGCAAGATGATGGTGATAGATTAATTGGTCTCTATTTTGACGGTCGTCATGACACGACCTTATCCAAAGAAAAACAAGGGGCCAAGTATTTCAAAAAAATTATTACAGAAGATCATTATTCACTAGTTAAGGAACCAGGAAACAAATATCTAGGTCACGTATCGCCACAGTCGGGCTGTAGTGCTGATATAGCAGAAAAAATATATATTTATATAAATGAAGAAGTTCCTGGTGGCATCACAGATCTTCGTGTTGTAGGTTGTGATGGGGCTGTCATTAATACAGGCATTCATGGAGGAGTCATAAGACTCCTGGAACTGAAGGTAGGCAGACCGCTCCAGTGGGCTATCTGTCTTTTACATTTCAATGAGCTGCCTTTCAAGCATCTTTTTACCAGCGTAGACGGTCCAAGTTCTGGACCAAATGCCTATTCTGGTCCCATTGGCCAAAGATTGAAAAGGTGCGAAGAGCTTCCAATAGTTAAATTTAAACCTATTGACTGTGAGTTACCTCCAATCGATCCTTTGATACTCAGCAATCTCAGCAAAGATCAAAAGTATTTATTTAAAATTGCTTCTGCCATTAAAACTGGTAAGGTACCAGATGACCTCACTAAGTCTGAACCAGGGATATTAAATTTATCGCGCTGGTTGACTACTGCTAATAGAATTTTGAGGCTCTATGTTTCCACTCCAAGATGCAGCGCATCTCTTCGATTGCTGGTGAACTTTATTCTAAAAGTTTATACTCCATCATGGTTTCGGATAAGATGTAAACACTCCATCAAGGATGGCGCACGTCATGTCTGGCACGTTATTCAATCATCCCGTTACTTGTCAAAGAATCACAGATTGGTGATTGATAATGTCATATCTAGGAATGCTTTCTTTGCCACACCTGAAAACAATCTCCTGACCATGATCACAGATGAAAGAGACAGTGTAAGGAAACTTGCCGTGCGCAGAGTTCTAGAAGCACGTGAACAGATTGGATCTCCTGAAATACGGAAGTATAACATGCCAATAATAAATTTTCAAGCATCTGATTATATTGACATGATTAATTGGGATAATTGTGTCGTGTATTCACCACCGGCACTTGATTATATCAACAATGAGTCCTTCAGCCAAATGATGCGGGACGAAGTTATACCCAAGTCGTGGGACTTTGAGGTTTTTCCATGCCACACTCAAACAGTAGAACGCATGGTGAAACTTGTGACGGAGGCTTCAAATCGAGTTATCGGTCATGAAGCAAGAGACGGCTTCATTCGTGCCACTCTTGAGTCTCGTAAAAAAATGCATCAATTTGAAAACAAATTCGATTACTAAAAATATAAATTTTCTTTTATAATTTTTTCCCCTGAGTTTGTGTTTAAAGTCCACAAGGTAGGGTTGGTTGGGATGGGCTTGGAAGGAACTCTTCGTGCAGCCACCTTCTTCACGTGGTGAGTTCTGAGTCACCTCATACTAAAGGGGTGGGCAAAGGGCTGCACACAAACTAAACGGATTATTTGTACAGCGCGGCGCTTATAGCATTAATAACACAATCTTATCATATCGTTTTTCGAAAATTTAATCGTAATCACCTTCTACTATATATGAATGGATTTTAGCATTAAATGCTCCAGAATATTTGTCTTTACTAAAATTTAAAAATTTGCGAAAGTAACGATTAAAAAAATATAAATACATTGTTGCAAAGAGTATTAAATTCTATAAAACTATTGTATAAAACACATTTTTCAATACACTTCATATACCAGGGGTAGTTTCAACCCTTAAACTTCGAGATAAGCCGATAATAAAAAATATGGGCTTAATAGTTTTTTATGCTCCATTACATATCCACAGCCCATCGAATTCGGTTGAGAATATCCTCGACCATTCACTTATAAGTCACTTTATACCGTTTCACTCAATTTTCAAAAATTCAAGGCTCTTGCCGGAACAGAAGATATCAATTCACAGGGCTCAACTTTTGCACAGTTCTTATTGACCCCAAGACGCAACTTTCTCGCACTAAGGCCAAACGAAATACTTACTTTCGTGTTTTTCGGCCCGGCCTATTAAGGGTGCGGCTCGCGAACGCAATTACTCGTTCGCCTTTTCCGTCGTCCTGTGTTAGGACGGCCCCTAGTCCTTCCCTACTTGCGTCGGTTTGCAGTGTGAATGGCAGCTCCCATCTCGGTACGGACAGGACCGGTGCTTCCGCTAATTGTCTCTTCAGTTCCTCGAAGGCGTCTTGATGTGTTGTCTCCCAGACACATTTTGCCTTCTTTTTTAGTAGCTTCGTTAACGGCGCGGCGATCCTAGAGACGTTTGGGAGGAAACGGCGGTACCATGATAATAGGCCGAGGAACCTGCGTAGCTCTTTGACCCCGGTGGGATGTGGAAGTTGCGTTACTGCCGAGACTTTGTCCGGATCTGTATGTAATCCGTCCTGGTCGACGACGTGTCCCAGGTACGTCAATCGTTCTCGTGCGAAATGACATTTTTCCCAATTTGGCTTTAGGTTTGCCATCCGGAGCCGGTGAAATACTTCTTTCAGTACCCATACATGTTCCTCGAATGTCGGACTGGCGATGACTATATCGTCAAGGTAGGCGAAGGCGTGTGGAGCCATCTCCGGCGTGATTATACGGTCTAGCAGCCGCTGAAACGTTGACGGAGCGGAATGTAGGCCGAACGTCATTACTTTGAATTCCATCAATCCCTTGCCTGGCACGGTGAAAGTTGTCAGTGGTCGGCTGGCCGCGATCAGTGGTACCTGCCAGTACCCGTTCTTTAAGTCGATGGTGGATAGATAGTGTGCCCCGCGCAGTTTGTCCAGGGTGGCGTTAATGTGCGGTAATGGGTATGCGTCCTTCTTCGTGACTTTATTCAGATGTCAAAAGTCGACGCAGAAACGTACTTTGCCGTCCTTCTTGCGTGCCAGTACGATCGGTGAGCTCCATGGGCTTCGTGATGGTTGTATCACCCCTTCCTGTAGCATTTTGTCGACCTTGTCGTTGATTACAGCTTGCATGACCGGGTTACGAGGTCGATATCGTGGCTTTATCGGTGTAGTGTCCTCGAGCCGTATCTCATGTTCAGCTAAAGGGGTGACCCCTCGAATTTGTCGAACGATTCTCGTTGCTTCCGGATTAATTTCTGTAATTGTCGATCCTCGTCCTTGGTCAAGTATGCCAAACCTCGGGTCTCGGTCGTTGCACAGCCGTATCCTTGCTTTGGTCGGACCTGGGTCGTTTGGTCTTCACCCCGGCCGGGATGTACCTGGTGCCCATTCATCCGCATGTCCAATTGTAGTTGGTTTAGAACGTCCATACCCAACAGCACTTCGTGCTCCATGGATTCCATTACCAGGCACCGGTGTTTTACGGTGTGACCGTTGATAATCCCGGTCCCTTTCACGCTGCGCGTAAGTTCTGTTTCTGTCCCATCGGCCATTGCCGCGTAGCTCGTTTCTTTAGATAATTGCCAACCGTCTCCGAGGCATTTCTTCGCCATGTGCATGTTTACATAGGAGCATACTGAGCCCGTGTCGACCAAGGCTTGTGTTGTATAGTTCCGGAGGCCTACGGTTACGAAGATCCTATTCTCTGGGAATAACTCGGCCGGGTCGGTGAGCGGTGTGGCCCGGCCTGCGTTTCGTTTCCCGAACCGCTTGGGTGGCATTGGCAATCTCGGGTGAGCACGTCGTCTTTTCCGCAAAATGAACAGAACCTGGTCGGCGTATTTCGGCAATTAAACCGGGAGTGTCCTTGCTCTTTACATCTCCAGCAGTGTGTCGCTCGGTTGTAAGGTGCCGCTGCGGCTACGGTATTTCGGTAGTATCTTGTTGGCGTGGGTTCCGCCTGTCGCGTCTCGCGTCGGATCTTCCGTAACGTTTCTTCGACCTCTTCGACTCTCTCGATGAAACTCTCGACGTCTGCGACGTCGCTCCGTCGTATGTGTAGTTGTAATTCACTGCGCGAGTGATAGTACAACTTATCTAATTGCTGCTCGATCGAGTATCCCCCGTGACGACGCATCAGTGTAGTCATTGCCGTTACGAATGCTCGGAATGGCTCGGTCGCTCCCTGGTGCCGCTCGGTGATTTGTTGTTCCAAATGCCGGTGTTCTCCTGGTGGAAGATAGTAGCGGCGTAGCCTGATCTGGAGTTCCTCCCATGTCTCGACGGAGGGGGCTATGCACCGGTACCATAGCTGGGCGTACCCTCTTAGCAGTTCGGGGAAATCCTCCAGCATCCGTTGGTCCGATAGCCGGTACGCCTTCTGTAATTCCTGTACTCGTTCCAGGAATCCGTGCAGATCGCGTCCGTCGAAGTGGCAATTCCACTTGCGCATCTGGTCCAGCGTAGCGTTCGTTGTGACGGCCACGGCCGTCAGCTCGGTCGTCGGGGCATTTCTTTGAACCGGTGTGGACGTGCTCGAATTGAAGAGACCGGCCGCTAGTTCGTCGTGGAAATCTAGTAGGTCCCGTGTAACGTCGGCCTCCTCCTTGTATTCCGGGTCATCCTCGGGTTTATCCACAAACAATTGCGGGTTTCGTCGTACATAGGCGACCATCCGTTGTCGCATTTGGACGACCGTCCCTTCCGCTCCGATACCGTATTTGTTTAGCTCGTTGGCTAGTAGCTCTTTCCGTAGTCGATAAACTCAGGATAATCCCATGCTGCTGTCGGATGCTCCCTTGGTGTTTTATGGTTTAAACGGGGGTCGGGGTTTTTAGTACCGTGTTTCGATTTCGCGTGCCTGCTGCTCGAGAGAGATCCAAGGTTCTGAAATAATGGCGAAATCGTTGTAAGACTTTTGGACAATTGGAACAGTCTTGACACTCTTCCTTTAATTGGCATGCTTTTTCTAGAAGCAGCGCATCCGAAATAATATCTCCTACGGCTCTTTTTTCCGCAAACCACAAGAACAACCGTTCTTCCAAATCTACATATTTTGGTCGCTTTAAAGATTTCCGCCGTTTTTCTATTTGTCCTTTTTCAGCGAAATTGTAAATTTCTGTCGCGTATTTTCTAACTCGCTTAATTGTTTTAGGATGCACTCCATATTTTTCGGCGACACGTGCAATAGGATGTGTCTCTAAGTCTTTTAATACGTCGACCCGTTGTTTCATAGTTAAAAAAACCTTTTTAGCCCACACACAGAAAAACTAAAAAGTAGCAAACACACTGAACCAGAACGTCTTGTACAAACTGTGAAGGAACCGAGATGTCTCAAACGCGACTCGTGACTGACCCTATCATCATTTGTAGGTAAAAAAATGTAGGTAAAAAAATAGTAGTGGGAGAAAAGTAAGGAGCGGAAAGTACGGAAAAATCCAGGTGGAGGAGAAGATCAGGTAAGCACATGTGGAAGCAATTACGGAGGGATTCATAAAAACCGAAAGTACGGAAAATCCAGGTGAAAGAGAAGATCAGGTAAGGACATGCGGAAGCAATTACGGAGGGATCCCATAAAAACGGAAATGCTGTAAGCAGGCAAATCAAGGAAGGATATCAAAAAAAGGAAATGTTCCCCAGGTTCTCACTGTGCACCTTGTACCTGGAAGATGTACAGGAGAGGATGTGGCAAATGTGTACATAACGTACCTGGACTGACCAGACCCGCCAAAGGAATGCTTCTTGTACGAAGAGGCCAAATTCATGTCAAAAGTACAGTTAT
>JAQQRY010000019.1:0-16758 GCA_028455595.1 Lasioglossum vierecki | reverse complement strand
TATAATATAGGAGCTAAATTCACGGGCCCGATGAAGTCGGGGGACTATCCGTAAATCCGTGGATTCAGCAAAACTATATACCTTAACGCCGGATGATCTAATCTAACCTAAAATCTACAATACCTAATCTAAAAATACGCTACACCCTCCTTAACTAGGAGAAGCGTGGGATTTTTCAAAAATCCTTGTAAAAATATGATTTTGTCCAGTTCTCCTAAGTTGGCAACTCTCTTGACTGCACCGGTATCAATATACCATCACGACTACGTATTGAAAACGGTTGTATATCAGGCTATGCCTCGTGTAGAAGATAATTAATAAATAATTTAAATATATATCTACATTAGTTGTACCTATTATTTAACATGGTAGCAGAAAGTGGTTTCTCCTTTGAAAATTGATAAAAGTTAAACAATACGAAAAGAAATAGGAAAACGTAAGCCGTAAAAGAGATCTAACCTAAAACTGAAACATGATGCAAGACAAAAAAGAAGATTGCATATTACAAATTTTTGACGGCACACATTATGACAAATGGAGATATAAATTAAACTTGCTACTTGAAATGAAAGAGTGTGCTGAGGCAATCCAGTATGACCAAAGACCACAAGATATTACAGAAGCCACGTGGGCAAAAAAAGAAATAAAAGCCAAAAATTATATAGCTCACAGTGTCACAAATACGCAATTGGAATTGATCATCTCAGAAGAAACTGCTAAAAAGATGATTGAAAAGATCGATGAAGTATATGTAGTCAAGAGCAGTGCAATAAAACTTCTATGCAAAAGAAGGCTATTACAGTTGAAAATGAAGGAAAACGAAAATCCAATTGAATTCTTTAACGAATTTGAAAAACATCTCAACGAACTGAGAAACGCTGGAGAAGTTGTAAGTAACGCTGACAAATTAAACTATTGTTTTTTAACACTTCCAGAAACCATGACGCACATAGTGGATATCATAGATGCCCTACCAGAAAAGGAAAAAACATTCGAATTTGTTAAATCAAAACTAACAGTAGACTATCAAAAACGAGAGGGCACAAACACAAGCATTAAGGACACAATGCAAACGTTTAGTTCACATGCACAGAAATACAACAGAGGTCGTTTCCAAAATAACAGACCACTCCAGAGAAGATTTCCAAACACAGGTAATAGCAACAATCATATAAATACATACGGAAATCAGGAAAACAATTTCAGATCTCAAAACCAAGTAAGAAGATGCCTCAGATGCAACAAAATTGGACACGTGGAACGATATTGTCGAAGCAATATACAGCACACAAATAGATATTCAGGAGGTTACAACAGAAACTATTGTACAAGGTTGACAGGAAGCTCAACAATGGAGGATAATACAGACAGAAACACATTCAATGTTAAAGTAATGTCTACTAGCACTGAAGAAGTAAACGAAAAATTCGAGGAAGAAAGCATCAAGTGGTTGCTGGATAGCGGATGTTCAGATCATATAGTCAATAATGACAAACACTTCACCAAATCAATAAAATTAAAAAACCCAACAAACATTAAAGTTGGCGATGGCTTCTCACTGGAGGCAAATAAAATCGGTAACATTGAAACGTATTTTGAAGTCCTGGGTAAAGTAAAAAAAATTGAGATCAAAAACGTTTATTATGTGCCGAACATGAAGCAAAATCTACTGAGCGTATCGTGTATTGTAAAACAAAATAACTATGTCATATTCGATAATGACAAAGCAAATATATACAACAGCAAAGAAAATCTTATCGCCATTGCAACTAAAGACAACAAATTATATAAATTAGAAGGAAAAACACGATGTCAAAACAACAAGGAAGCTACTTCATACAAGACATCTGTGGAAATGTCAAACGAAGAAAAGTGGCATCGAATTTTAGGTCACGCAAATTTCCAAGACCTAAAACATTTGTGCGATACACAACTGCTTGACGGGCTACCTAAAAGGATTAGGAGTGAATATATGAAATGCGAAATCTGCCTAAAAATCAAAATGTCAAATGTAAAGTTCTTAAACAATCGAAAGCAAAAGAAATTTTAGAAATTGTTCATACAGACGTAAACGGTCCAATCAATCAAATTGGATACAAAGGTGAAAGATATTTTGTAACGTTTATCGACGATTACAGCAAACTCTCCGTTGTGTACTGTATAAAGAAGAAAAGCGAAGTCTATGATCGCTTTGTCCAGTACATAAAACTAATGCAGAATTATACAGGAAAGAAAATAGAACAGATTCATTGCGACAACGGACGAGAGTACATAAACAATAATTTCTTTGAACTAGCCAAACAGGAGGGCATATACTTAAGGCCAGGCCCTCCACACACTCACGAACTCAACGGTGTAGCTGAAAGGTACAATCGCACCGTTATGAACCGAGCCAGATGTTTAATGTCGGAAGCAAAAGTCGACAAAACTTATTGGCCAGAATGTGTGTACACGGCTGCATATCTTGGAAACCGATTACTAGCAAATACAGTAATAAACAAAACGCCATATGAAATATTTTTTGGAAAAAGATTGTTTCGTTCTTGATCGACCGAAACGATAGAAAATGATATGAAAGGATTGATTGAAACGAATGGATGATTGAGAGTGTGAATGTAACGGTTGGATTTGAATGATGATGAGTGAAAGAAAGGAAAATGTATATGTGAGGAGAGAAATGTGTGAGAAACCGGATTTGCAATAAATACTGCAATAAAACTGTATATTTGCACTGAATTAACAAAGCTCGTCTGAGAAACTATGAACACTGTATACGATGAAATGGATGAAATGTACAATGAAAAATATACATATAAGCGCACTATGAAAATTCACTATGATTTTGCTTGATCGCATAAGAGACAAAGGTCGGTGTTAACGGTTGTCTCGTTCTTTTATTGTCTCGATCCTCCTGGAAGCTCGTCACGCACCGGTGGTTCCGGTTTAGCGTTCGAGAGCCTTCCAGAAGGATCGAGAGCATGAATCCGCCAATCGCGTGCATAAATTAGTCCCGCGCGAGCCTCGACGGCATGTGTTCGTCTTTGTCATTTTGGCGCGGCACATACCGCGGGGACGTCACTCTGTTCGAGTCAACATGGCGCCTGAGCGCGCCAATCTCGAACAAAGATCAACTGTATCAAATTTACATATATATGGAAGCATCGCATACGTAAGAATCCCAGAAGAGTATAGAACCTCAAAATTAGATTCGAAAGCAGCCAAAGGTATCCTAATTGGATATTGTTGCGAAATAGATAGAATTCGCGGTCAGGAGCAATCCCAGTCAGTGAGACTACGTTCGAGGTGAAAGTAATAAACACTCAGCGAATCGTTTATAGAAGCGAACACGTGGTGTGATTGTCTTTATTAAATTACTATTACGTACTTATGTCTTTTATACAATGTATAAATGTCTATGAAAGGTTAAGAGTTTAATAAACTTGAAGTTTAAACAAAAGATAAGGACAATTATTTTAGGATAATTTAGATTGGTATCCACGGTCTTGGCGTGAACGCAAAGATATTCGATATGTGGTCGCACGTGGTAACAACGGGAACGGTTCGATATGAATGTCGAGAAGGAAATCGCTCACCTCCGACGTAATCTCGCTGTCGGTAGAGAGGGGTTTCATCATTACGCGGCACGAGTATGTGACTTATTGTTTTTAAGCGAATCACAAGGGCGAGTACGCGTGGACTAACTAACACCCGCGGTGTTGTTCTCGCCTTGTCGATCCGCTGATCGGCGGGCGATTCAATTCCGAACAGATATACTGACATAGGACACAAAATATTAATAAATAGAAAGGTAATTACAAGTAGTCACGTTCAATTCATTGAAAATAAAACAAAATACATCAAAATAGAAGACTCAAGACACCAAGAAGACGAAGAAGAAAATGAAGAAAACAATAAAGAAGAAAAAACAAATGAAACTAAAAATCAAGATGAACGGAGTAAACAAACTAACACTGAGGAGGTGTCAAATACGGAATATCCAGAAGAGGAGAGAGGAGAATATCAAGAAAGAAATAGAAGGGAAAATCCAGAACGAGAAAGAAGAATAAATCCCAAACGTGATAGAAAAATGCCAAAAAAATATGACGAGCATGTCGTCTATGTAAACTATTGCAATCCTAATGTACCTGAAAGTTATGAAGAAGCACTAAAAAGTCCAAATAATACAAAATGGAAAACTGCGATAAAAGAAGAAATGGAAAGTCTGGAGGAAAATGAAACTTGGAAAGTAGTCGACACACCAAGAAACAAAGATATTATAGAAGTGAAATGGCTCTACCGAATTAAATCAAACGGAAAATATAAAGCTCGACTTGTAGCTAAAGGATTTCAACAAACATATCAAGAGAATGAGGAAAACTATTCCCCAGTAGCTATAATGAACACTCTGAAAACACTGCTATCAGTCGCATGTGTGTGTGTGTGTGTGTGTGTGTGTGTGCATAAAAAAACTAGAAGTTGAACAAATGGATGTAGAAACCGCCTTTTTAAACGGCAAAATTAAATCGGAAATATACATTTATCCCCCAAAAGGGGACAAGACTGAAGAAAACAAAGTATGCTTATTAAAAAATTCGCTATACGGATTAAGGGAAAGCCCGAGAGACTGGTATGAGTGTTTTCACGAATTTATGTGCACAATAAACTTCCAAAGGTCAAATTACGAAAACTGTCTGTACACTGGAAATATAGACGAAAAACGAATATATCTAATCCTATACGTAAAAAAAAGGATAAAGGATAAAGGAAGATACTTGGTCCCCTTAAGGTTTCAAGTCCATACACCACTCCCTTCTCTTTCCAATTTCACCTATCGCCTAATTTCAATCAAATCCAACGGGACCTACTTTTTATGGTGGGTTCCGAACCACCTTTTTTGCCAACAACACGTGGCCAGTACCCAGACAAGTCACCGCTGAAGTATACTGTATTACCCATGCGGTCACCCATCCAAGCCCGGCCCACGTCCAACACTGTTTAACTTCGGTGATCGCACGGGAACCGGTGTTGGCAGCGAGGCTATGGTCGTTGACTATCCTATACGTAGACGATCTATTAATCTGCAGTTGTAATTCAAACAGTATACGGAAGTTAAAATCAATACTGAACAAAAGATTTCGAATGAAGGATTTGGGTCCGATCAAACAATACTTAGGAATCGAAATAGAACATTTTCAAACAAAAGGAAAAATGTCACTCAGCCAACAAAAATACATAGAAAGCCTTGCAGAAAAATATGAAGTTAAAGATTCAAAAAACTTTAATACACCCATGGAAATGAATTTAAAGTTGGAACCTGCTGAGACAATACAAACAAATCTAAAATACAGAAACCTAATAGGAGAACTATTATACAGGGTGTCCCAAAATTCGTTTACTTCCCGGAAATGGGAGGTTCCTTGGGTCATTTGAAGCGACATTTTCCTTTACAAAAATGACGCCAGCGGCTTTGTTTAGGAGTTATTAACAAAAAACACAGACCAATCAGAGCGCGGCTAGAGCAAACGGAGTCCGACTCAGCGACAGGTCTCGCTTAGCGTGGCGGCGCCATTGGCCGAGCAAGAATCAATCCGCTGTAGCCGCGCTCTGATTGGTCCGTGTTTTTTATTGCATATATATATTGCAAATAGAACGAGACCAGATGTATCCTTTTCAGTAAATTATTTAAGTCGTTATCAAACCTGCTATAGTAATACTCACTTTAAATATGCATTACGCGTTCTAAAATATCTGTACTCTACTCGTTTCATAAAATTAATATACAGCTCAGAATATACTGTTACGTCCCAGGCTGGAAATCGTAACGTTTAAATTAATTATCGCTATTGTTATCGATATTGGTTGCCGTGTCCCGGTGAGCGTGATACGGTGCGTTAACGGGTTTGGAGATTGTTTCTGACGCGGGTGAGTAGGAACGCGAGAATCTGTGTTCCGCCGATTGTACCGAGCAACCTGGTGGGCTCAGACGTACGTGACGGAATGCCGATTTCTAAAGTCGGAGATACCGACGTTTCGAAGGACAGGGAAGGGATCTAGACGCGAGAATCTGTATTCCGCCGATTGTACCGAGCAACCTGGTGGGCTCAGACTAAGCTCCCTGAACAGCTTCCTGAGTTGATACTTGCGGCCGGCACGACGGGGCATGTGGAACCACTAGTTAGCACTGTTAAATTATAGAAAACGCGGAGGCGAAAAGCTGCTCTCGACGAAACCTTTTGGTTCCACGTACTCACGTATGCAACCGCACCACCGAGATCGAACGAAACACAAAAAAAAAAGGGAACAGAAAATGAAAGAAAGAAGATGAGTGAGTTTAACTTAACGTGTAATAACAAAAAAACTTAATACAAAAATGTGCTACAACTACTAATAAAATAAAGAAACAAGGAAGATAATGCACGATGGCTAGAAAATGAACGAAGAAAATTAATAATAAACGACTAAATCTACGAAATAAGTATAACTATAATTAACAACTAACGCGATAACTAAATTTACTAAATGAATAACTACAATACTAATACGCGAACTATACTAAATTATTAACTAGAAAAATATAAATGAAAGTAAGAGAATTAGAATAGATGGAAAATGGAAAACTGCGAATATGGCAAGAACTAGAACTATGAATTATGCGGAGAATCGACTCTAGGAGCTGTCACAGAGAACTGACTGAGATCGCGAATCTTGCTGTGGCGGCATTCACGCTGCCCTACGCCGCTGCCGCTTTATGGAACTTCCCATTTTCTAGTTATATCCCTGCCCTATTGTTTCCCGTGCTGCGCGGGTCCGGTCAGCCTTGGCACACATCTGGTGACCAGATCCGCGCAAGCCGAATCCTCATCTTTGTTCTTTCCAGGTTTCGCTCGGGTCTGCTCAAGATTTATGATCAGGCCCCGACGAACTTTTCCTTGCCTTTTTTTTATGACATCCTTTCCTTCATTACGTTTTTCCGCGCTCTACGTTTCCTTTCCGTGATGGGTCCTTTTCGCGAATCTTTCCCCGTTTTTCCTCTCCCACTATTTCGTTTCCTCCCTCTCCTTTTTTTTTCTAATTTTCCTTTGGGGAGTTCCCTAAGGTTAGAGAGCAGAGGGTTTACAACAGCCGACGAGTGAATGTCTTTTTTCTGTCATCGCGCACCACATTATTTTTATATATATTTCTTAAATAAATTGGAGTTGAGGAATTTACCTTTGAGGTTTATTTTTTCTCGTTCCTCCTCATTGCCATATTTATAATGAGAGCGCGGACCATAAGAATTCGATGGAGCGTGAAATCAATTTTCTTAATAAATTATTAATAGGTGTCTAAATATCATAGTCACCTAGGCTGTATATACAAATGTCGTTGCTGTTGCTATACCGGCGTTCGCTCGCACCGGCGGGTATTGTCTTTAGCCATCACTGAATTATTATGGTCCTGCTTATGAGAATATATATATAAAAATGTGACGTTGCAACATTTGCGACGTCACTTCTCCGTTAATTTATACGGGTTATGAAGGACTGGACCAAGGAATAGCGAACCGCGAAACCGACTCGACAGATTCAAGAGCGTTCCCGAGGAAGTTCCGATAATTCCGTCAGCGTACTGACACCTATCGCGTGCCGTGAGCGGCAAGTTTCAGGGCCGAACATCTACCCCGGAACGAAGGTAACCCGACCTCCAAGGCTCTCGGAGGCGGACGGAAACTAGAGCAGACGTCCGACGAAAAGTATGGTCACGTTACGAAGTCCCGTACGGGCTATCAGGAGTGGCATCGATGCAGCACCCGGTCAGACAACCCGGAGGCGCTGGAGGGAAGGAACCCTCGACGAAATCGTCACCATTTCGCGTTCCCGACACCGCCTCGTCTCGCCAAAATAGGGTTCCGGCGAGATCGATGCTGACATCGGCCACTGAGGAAGAGATCGAATTCGACTCCAGGGGAGCCGAATATTTTCGTAATACGGTCCGGGGCCCAAGGACCATCGTCGAGACGGTCCTGAGGCGAACGTCGCCTTCGGAGGATTTCGGCAGGAGAATCGGGTGGGGGGGAACGAGAATCGATGAGGCTCGTTACCGGTCGACGAGAGATCACTGTCGCGCGAGCCATCAACGCATTGTCACGCCTTACCTTTTGTGAACGCCTTACGTTCTTTCACTAGTACAACCGAAAAGTCGAGTCGGTCCTCTCGGGAGGAAGTTGTTTTTAAAACATTAAAAAAGTGCCCTGGTTCGGCTGTGCCTCCCGGTGGCGTCTACATCTTCCCGGCCGTGACAGACGAACGACAGGCGGTCAATTTCAACCAAGCCGGCGTATTTAACAGCAGCGGTAAGTCGTTTCGTGATCTCTTGTCGTTCCGATAGCGAGTTGGCTCGATTCCTTTCGTACGAGGACGAACGGACGTCGTTCGGTCCTCGATCTTTCGCGTACAAAATTACAATACTAATATACTAGATGCTTATGTTGATGCTGATTGGGCATCAGATTCAGTGGACAGGAAATCCACATCCGGTATACTAATACGTGTTTTTGGAAATGCAATTTTATGGAGATCGCAAAAACAGAAGATTGTATCCAGAGCCTCTACTCACGCCGAATATTATGCACTTGCTGATTGCGTCGGTGAAATTATACCTATCAAAGGAGTACTAAATGATTTGGATATAAATGTTGAAGACGCAGTAAATATCTACGAGGACAACACCGGTGCAATTTCTTTATCAAAGAATGGCAAATTTTCAAAAAACTTCAAGCATATCGATATCAGTTATCATTTTGTTCACGACTATGAAAATAAGGGTCTAATCAACACCCAAAAAGTACCCAGTGAGGATCAAATAGCAGACATACTCACTAAATCCTTGGGAAGAACCAAATTTGAAAAATGTCGTGCTCTACTAGGTTTAGAAACATTGTAATTGTATCTGTAGAGAGTCTAAGATAATCAGATTCATATTCACGTTCTAAAGTTTTTTTTTTGTTTTGTTTGTAAATCAAAGTACACACTTATGTACCTATGTAAAACGCACAAAATCGAGGAGGTGTGGAAAAATATGATTTTGTCCAGTTCCCGTAAGTTGGCAACTAGACTACACCGGTATCAATATACCGTCACGACTACGTATTGAAAACGGTTGTATATCAGGCTATGCCTCGTGTAGAAGATAATTAATAAATAGTTTAAATATATATCTACATTAGTTGTGCCTATTATTTAGCAATCCTAGATCCGCAAAAATATCGAAAAAATGCTTTTACTATATAAATTAACGCTGAATGATGTAATCTAACCTAAATGCTACAATACCTAACCTAGAAATACGCTGCGCCCTCCTTGACTAGGAAAAGCGCGGGATTTTTCAAAAATCCTAAAAACGCAAAAATATTGAAAAAATGCCTTAGAAGCTTATTAAAGTACCTAACAAGCACCAGGTATCGAAATTGACCGAATCGAGGTCGTCCAAACAATTTCGGAACGAATGGCTACTCGTTCCGAAAGTACTTGGACAGCTGACAGGACCTACGTTCCGAAAGTCTCTGGACGAGACTTCCGTTCCGAAAATCCTTGGACTGGACCTCCGTTCCGAAAGTCCCCGGATTTCCTCCTATACTTTACTATAGGAAATCGTCCAGGTAATTTCCGAATGGGGCTACAACAATTTTTATTACACAATCGGAGTAATCCTCTCAAAACTGATTAAATCGAGACTCACGTAGAATATTGTGCGGGTTGGGCGCCGAATGTTAGTCAGCCGACCTCCAAGAGAATTGCACGATTCTTCAGGACGAAGATAGCGTACTCACACCTAATTGAATCACGGCTAATACCTCGAGGAGTCCATCCACACTCAATAAACTTTATTGCTAAAGCCGGGTGGAGGACCGATATACACTTTAGAGAGATTTGTAGAGGATAGCCCGACTCTTCAGTCTCTCTATTGCTAGAGCTAAGGGAGCCGTTGCATATCCGTACTCCTCTCTCTGCAGCGGGTTGTTAAGTACTGATTGTCCCTAATTCGGTCAAACCATTTAAGGTATTTACCTGGGAAAGGGGTATGACAGTGACCACTCAATAACTTTAATATGCACGTTTATTAAAAGACGACTCAAGTTCCGTCACAAGATTTTTCCAACTGACCCTCGTCGCTTGGGATCGTGGAGTTTTTATAACCTAGGCTTCCCTCTCCTGTCCTCGGGGTGGTGGAAAAAAAAGATGGGATGAAGAAAGGAGAAAAGCAGTTAAGGAAAAGTCCTTGGGGATTTCCGAACGGGCCCACCCGAGGCTAGACAATTGAAAGATGTATAAAATACTCGGGGTGTCATTTAAGACATAAACCAAACGCACGCACTCCGGCGTCCCGAGTCTCGGGTTATTCGGACCTTCGGGGTCTCTCAAAAAGCGTCCGGTTTCCTAAGTTTATTGCACCAACCCCGGGTGGTCCGTCGTTATGTATGGGTCTTAATTATTATTCTACAAATCAGGAGGGTTCGCTAGACTCGCTGGTTGCGGACGTGACACCTTCCCCTTTAGGATCAAACACGCAGGGTTTAATACCACGAGTGTTTGATGAGAAAGGCGGTTTAAAGTAATGTTATCTCGACGAAATATAATGGTAAAATATGATTCTTAAAACTACCGTATGCAATACTTAACACGATTGAGAACAATAATAATAATAATAATAGTAATAATAATAATAATATGGTGATGAATTGCTTATTTACTAATGGCCGTGGTGTGAGCTAACTTCAACTTATCCATGTGTACTATTCGAGCTTTCCCGTTAACAAATATTTTTACATTATTATTTTTTAATACCTCATGTATTTTGTGCGGACCCGTGTAATTGTCGGATAATTTCCCACGCTTGGGTTCTTTAAGTAGAAATACGAAATCATTGGGTTGAAAACTCTGAGGATTCATATTTCGATCGTAATACGTCTTAGATTTTAGCTTAGATTTAATTAAGTTATCGCAAGCTATCTGTCTCACATCGTGCACTGTTTTGATTAGGTCTATCAGATAATCGTCGTAGGTTCGCATGCGATCTTCATCGTATGGTTCGCTGGATGGTTGGCGGGCGACTTTTCCGAATACCAGTTCATACGGAGTGAAACCCGTGCTTTCGTGGACGCAAGTATTATATGAAAATGTTGCAAGTTCTGGAAACTCGTCCCATTCATGTCGACTGTCTACGTATTGTTTTTTAAATATTCTGTTAGTACTGCGTGCGATCGTTCTAATGACCCGTTAGATTGGGGATGGAAGGCTGTTGTTCGATATTGTGTTACCCGGAAGTACTTTGACAGGTGTTTTAGTAGTAAACTAGTGAAGTTTGTACCTCTATCTGTTAGTATCGCCTTGGGTGGACCGAATATAGTGAAAAAATGGTTAACGAGGGCCTTGGCTACACTTGTGGCGGTTCCAGACATCATGGGTATGGCTAAGGAGAATTTCGTTAAGTTGTCTTGTAATGTGAGCAAGTACTCGTTGCCGTCCGTCGTCTTTGGTAGGGGCCCCACCATGTCCATGGACATCTTGTCAAATGCGGACTCTGGAGTGTCAGTGATGACCATAGGTTGTTTAGTTTTATTGCGGGTTATTTTCCTGAGCTGACACCTTGCACAACCGCGCACGAAATTTTGCTCGTCGTCTTTAAGGTGTTCCCAGTAGAATCGTTGTCTAATTCTATTGTAAGTTTTGGTAACCCCTTTGTGTCCCCCTACCGCAGAACAATGGGCTTCCTTGAGAATGTCCTTCCGACGATGTTCTTCGGGTTCTTCTACCGTACCGTGACAGATAATTATTTTCGTCCCGCTGTTTCCAATGGCACCACGTAATAAGGTGATGATATTTTGCCAAATTATTCCGCCTACTTCTTTCGTTTTTGCGATTGCTATTGTTTCAAACTGATAAGATCTGATTTGTTTGCTTAGTGTTTGGAAGGCGTTGGTCAATACTTCTTTGCGTACTTGGTCTTTTGTGGTTGATTTGCATATTATTGCGATGTTGTATTTATTGCCTTTTTTGGTGAAAACTACGTCCCCGACCCGTGGTTTGCGTAATTTCGGTAGCTGTTTCCGGTCAGCAAATTGTTGGCTTCCGTTATCCGCTGGTTGACCGTCGGCTGGCATAAAGTAGAGAGAGTTGTCTTTCCTCATCCAGAGTTTGTCTCTTTGGTTCAATACTATCGACCCAGTGGATCGATCTTCCAGAACCTCGTTGTCTGGTTCGCTTTCGCTACTACTGGTAATTTGATCGTTGTCATCTTCGAATTCGAGAGGGTTACCTACTGCTGCATATCCCCCTGTGGGTGCGTTTCTCGTGCTGGGTCTATTTTTATGATTAGGGGGTAACTCGCGATGACTGGGACTGACCAATGGCGACGACGTTGTTGGGATTTCTGGATCTGTGTTAGATTTTTGGGAGGAGTAGGAACCCATGAATGATTTGTTTAACTGCTCTGTTTGGTTAAGTCGAAATGCCAGAGATGCGTCATCGTAATCGGGAGTCGTAGTTCCTTGAGATGAGAGATTTGAGTCGGGAGATGGGTTTCGATGCACCTGTGCCTCGACTACGTGTCGTTTAAAGGGGCGCTCACGAAGTTCTCGCTCGGTAAAAGGAATTGGACCTCCACTTGGGTCCTGATTGACCCTACTACGGGTTCTGGGGCTTGATTGTGAAACGGTTGGCTCCGGCTCTTCTCTCATTCGCGCGGTTTGTGGTGGTGGAGTTTTCAATTTTTTTGAATCTTTATTGACACTTGTAACTTCTTCATCCTCGGATTCCGTGGTTATGTCATCCGGTCCTCCCAATCGAATTGGGTATGACGCCTCGTGCACGTGCTCCACGGGATTCCTAGACAACGCGTCAGCATTCGTGTTGACTTTTCCTTCCTTGTACAGGATGTCGTATTCATATTCAGCGAGCCTCAATCGCCATCTCATTAGCCGGGAAGTCGGGTCCTCCACAGAGTGTAACCAAGTAAGGGGCTTGTGATCGGTCACGAGCGTGAATTTCTTACCGTAGATGTATGGGCGGAAGTGTTGTACGCAATAAACTATAGCTAATAATTCTTTTTGAATAGTGGGATAATTCGATTCTGCGCTATTGAGAACTCGCGACGCATATGCTATAGGCCTATCTTTGCCAACAGGACCCTGACTCAGTATGCCGCCTATCGCAAAATCCGATGCGTCCGTTGTAAGTAGGAAGGGTTTGCTAAAATCAGGAAATTGTAATACGGGTTCTTTGCACAGTTCGTCGCGAAGGATTTCGAATGACTCCTGTTGTTTTTCGGTCCATCGGAATGGCTCATCCTTTTTCAACAGTTTGGTTTGTGGTTTGGCAATTTTTGAAAAGTTGGGTATGAATCTACGATATTATCCGGCTAGACCTACAAATTGTTTGATATTTTTCGCGGTTTTAGGGACAGGAAAATTCTTGACGGCCGCAACTTTTCCCGGGTCGGGTCGAACCCCATGCGCGCCTATTACGTGGCCCAGGTAACAGACTTCCTTTCGTAAAAATTGACACTTTTCCGGCTGCAGTTGTAAATTAGCATGTCTGAGTCTGTCCATACGTTTCCTAAATTTAATTTCGTGTTCGCGTAAAGAGGAAGAATATATAACAATGTCGTCCAGGTAGACGAACATTTCATTGCCTTGTAAACCGGTCATAACCCTGTCCATCAATCTCTGAAACGTTGCCGGGGCGTTCTTTAGGCCGAACGGCATTCGGTCGAACTCGTAATGGCCATGGGGGGTCGTAAAAGCAGTTTTATGGCTGTCTCCGGGTTTCATGCGTATCTGGTGGAAACCTGACGCTAAGTCAAATACCGAAAAATATTTTGCACCCCCCAGCTGATCGAGAATTTCCACGATGTTTGGCAACGGGTATGCATCGCTGACTGTTTTTTCATTCAAAGCGCGAAAATCCAACACCATTCTCCAGCGTTTATTTCCTTGATTGTTCGGTTTCTTGGGAACGACCCAAACAGGCGAATTATAAGGAGATTCTGATGGCTTTATTATGCCGTCGTCTAATAGTTCTGTTACTTGCCTTCTGATTTCGTCTTTGTGTATCGGAGGAAAACGGTATTGCCTTCGGTTTATCGGTCGGTCGTCGGTCGTTGGTATGTGATGTTCTGTAATTGTGGTAGAGCCTAAGGGTTCACCTGGGATGTGGAAACAATCAGAATACTCCTGGATCAGTTGTTGCACGTTCGTACGTTCCTCTGAGTTTAAATGAGTTAAGTTAAGGAAGGTTTGGATTTGTGCGCCACGCTCGATGTGAGCGTTTTTGATATTGCAACAAACTGATTTTTTATGTGGAATTTTGGATGTGGTTACGCGTAGTCCCGTTTCCTGGGGAGGGTAATTTAAGGATGTAGGGTACTTTGTTCGGTTTGGTCGATTTTGAGACTTCGAGAGATTTACTTGACTTGAGTTCACGAAAGAATAAGAGGGATTTTGTAAGGTGAACCGATCCAGAGAGTTTGATGTACCGTCCCGATTATTCGGGGAATTGAAAAATTTGGATTTTGACTGGATAGGCTCGTTTACGGGGATTGTTGTATTTACGCTAGAGATTTCCTGAATTTTTATCTTCGGAATTACCATCTCTACATCACGGTCATTCGTATTAATGACGTCGAGATGAGCTTTTCCATTAATTACTCTAACTAGCGCGTCACCGAGATACAAGCCACTGACTCCGTTAAATTTTAGTCTGGGTAGGTATCCTTCTCTAATTTCCGGATTTGCTGCTATAACATAAGCCTGGGTACGCGATCTAGCAGGGATAATAATTCGCTCCTTGTTTTGGAACGGAATGGATCGACCGTTACTTTTTAATAATTCGTTTTCGTAGTCAATGTGGGCTTTATGGCGTTTAAGGAAATCAGATCCAATGATTCCTTCCTCAGCTATCGGAAAGCTATCGTCTACTAAGTGAAAAGGGGCAGGTAATCCCAATATATTCAACGTTACTTGACCCCGAGTGTGAACGTGTTGTGCGGTGATTCCGGTCAATAGAATTTCAGTTTGATTGATCTTTGTCGATGGGTGCAAGGAACGGATCTTGAGTAAGTTTGGACCAGATCCGCTGTCCACCATGAAATCAGATGGGGAAATAACGCCGGGGCTATCAACGCGGATCATGGGGACGTAACCAGTTTGCGTTAGGTTTATTCTTGCGTTTCTGATTCGAGGTTTTCTGCCAAGATCGTGTGAGATGAACGCACTGGAGGATTGCTGCGAGGGGCGCTCGTCCCCGCGGCCTCGCGCGAGTTTCCCGTCAAAGTTTGTCCCTTGAGCGTGCTGGTACCGTTACCTGACCTATTATTATTATAAGCTCGTTTCCTACACTCTTCAATTTCATGCCCGAGTTTTTTACAATATCGGCAGAATTTCGGGTTCCTGGAATTATCGCCGCGGTGAACGTTTCGACCTTGAATTTCTCTCTGAGCCATCAAAACTGCCTATACGAGTCGTTCGTAATCGATCGGTGTATTGGAAAACATTGGAGAAGGTTTGCTATCGTGATTTTTCGAAAAATTAGGTTTGTACATCTGACAGTGTGTCGCGTTGTGTCCCGGTTGCTCGCATAATTGGCACGTAATCATTTCCGATTGGACCTTATGCACGGTGTCGTTTGCAATCCGTCTGTCCGATTTCCCATCCGACGAACTGCGCATTTGGGAAATCGCATCATTCTCCTTTTGAATTACGATGGCTTTCGTGATTAACTCGTTCAAGGAACCATCGTGAGGCATACGCACGGCTATCTCGGATTTGAGTCCTCGCAAAAAACATCTTTTTAAGTTTTCGTCTGTACTAGTAACAAAGGTCGGTGAATTTACATTATTTTCTCTTTTAAACGCATCCAAAATACGCTTCCCTAATTCGCGAAGTCTGTTGGCAAAGGTAATTACTTCCTCGTTCGATTTTTGGAAAACGCTCGCGAGTTTGCCTAATGCTTCGTACACGGTCTCTTGCGGTGCGTAAATTGATCTAAGATGTTCGACTAACGCACCTACCTTGTTGAACTGCATGTTGATGATCGATCGCCGCGCATCGCCCTTCAACTTGTTCCGCAACGATTTGGCAAGATTTTCTTCGTATTGCTGAGGAATCATGCCCACGGCTTCCTCGCATCCCTCGGCGAAACATACGAAGTCCATGTTGTGGCCATCATACTCCGGGATTGCGGCCAGGGCGTCCTTGTACGATGTGACATAGTACGTGCTATGTTCTCTTTGGTTCCCCATGAGCGGCGGTTGGCTGAAACTGTCCACGTTTGGAGATGACATTTGTTGTTGTTGTTGCTGTTGCTGCTGGAGGAAAATCTGCTGTTGCTGCGCCAACCCTTCTTGCTGCGCTGCGAGTTGTTGTTGCTGAATTTGTAATTGAGCCAATTGAGCCGCCAGCAACGATCGCATCTCTTCCAACTCCCTTCTTTCTGCCTCCAAGGATCGTTCCTCCTCTTGGACAGTTGGTTGTCCTCGGCCCGGAGTGTGTGTTCGAGGCATTTTCTTTTCTTGGTTATTGCACAGCTAAACTCATACACTTCACCTGTCCGTTAGACCACGTTATCAATAGTCACTATCACTTTAAGCATCCCACCGCTGTCACCAATTTTGTTAAGTACTGATTGTCCCTAATTCGGTCAAACCATTTAAGGTATTTACCTGGGAAAGGGGTATGACAGTGACCACTCAATAACTTTAATATGCACGTTTATTAAAAGACGA
>JAQQRY010000187.1:0-10115 GCA_028455595.1 Lasioglossum vierecki | reverse complement strand
ACAGCCTGTACATTATTCACTTACATATACATTACGTTACGCTACCATCCTCGTAGGAAAGTATGAATTTTTCATTATTGCGTTGACCTCGCGAACGTAAAAACTAGAGCGTATCTTTGGCACAATTAAGAGGTATTTGCAGTTCTGAAACGCGTCTCTTTGATAATTCATCCACGCTACGAAATCGTTGATTACTTTGCGGCTGTTAACACATAGATAGACCGAGATCTACGAAATGGGACAGAAAATTAACAGTTCAAAGATAACGATGAAATAAGAAACTGACTGGACACAGAAGTAAGTTTCATTTTCTACGGTCTCATCGACGACAATTTTCATATTCAAACGTCCTGTTCGTTCTAGAAATTTGATCGTTGATTTATAGAAATTTCGAATGTTAAACTTTCTTCACCGTCTGTGAACATTTATCGAGACATTGTTATAGTTCAAGCACCGGGTTATAAAAGGTTGAGACGGATTCGTTGGCTTTTCCAGCCTGTATACGTATGTACATACACGCATTCATACATTCACACATACGTAAGTACATACAAACATACATACGTATTTATGTATGTATATTTATATCATCTATTATCGGCGTACGATTACCAGTTACACGCTAATATATAGTTTATTAATACCGCGTTACTTTGGCATGAACTCGAGACAACTACACTGATCATAAACATCGAAAATACTTTAGTCTTGAACCGAATGTCCATACATATACATATACTTATGTACGTACGTTCTTAACGTATATATACAAGCTGAGCAGAAAAATAATGTATTCTCATGGTGAACGCTCTTACGAAATGGCATTGCATCCATTTCGGCGCGTTGTTAAAACTATTAACCGAATTGTTGAAGAAAATAAGGTATTCTGTACATTCTTCATGTCAAGATAAAAATAGCTTGTCTATTATGAATCTTCATGAATATTGGTCTGCCAGTTAACGTGTTAATAACTCTACTTTGAAGAATCTCGTCCACCTGTTGAACTTGATCTTTCTTCAAATGCCCTATATACTTTGTAACTTCGTAAACTTACCCGCGATCAAATTACTGAATGACATTGTCTAATTATAGGTTGTAGGTATTTAAAAAAGGGTGCTTCCATTTAAAAAAATGAAGGCGACCTTGATATCTCCAAAAGAAATCATATAAAAACAAAAATATTTTTTTGGTATCATGTGAGCTCCACTGAACCCTTCAACTTTGTCCTGTAGACATTTTGAAAACAAAAAAGATAATTGAGGTGGCAAGTCTAGACTACTCACTCTGAATATCAAGAGAACTGTAACGCAAAGATTTAACATGTGTATAATAAAAATAAGGTTCATTTTATGACTTCGCGAAGCTATCGACATAAGCGAAGCTTCTATATTGTTTTCTCAGACCACCATTGTGACTCACAAAACAGCCAAATAAGTACGCGCGACGATATAAAAGTTGACTTATCGACTAATCGTGAACTTGTACGCATGGTTCCGCAACGTATGCACGCAACAAATCTAGAAGAACCAAGGCAATCGACTAATTAAACATATGCAAAATACAGGGTGGTTCGGTGCACATTGGATGCAGAGTTGGGCAAGATTTTTATCTAAATAAAATGTTTGCCCGACTCTAATTGCGCGTGGTTAAAAACTTCGTCGGAGGAAACTAGAAATGTTTAACTTTTTAGAAGGTCTCTTAGGGTAATAGTGACTAAATGCATTTCAACCGCCTCCGTTTTAACGGAGGAAATTTTAAAGGGCGCGCAGTGGCTCACAAGGAGAGTGCAAGGACGTTGTCGCACCGATTTAGTTGAGACTGTATATTCTTATAGGTCTCGATCTCCCATTTACGAATATATACCATTGTAGACGCTAACACTCAATAGTTTTTGAGATATTCATAAACAAAGTTCTTAAGTGGTATACAACGAGACTTCCACCCGGCGGGCTAGGGTTCGATTCTCGTTTGGTGAAATTTTTTTTCATATTTATTTATATTATTTATTCGCTGTGTAACATCGACTTGTCTATATGAGATTGCACATTTCTTACAAGTTGAAGAACAAAAGGATTAATAAATTATAAATAAATTCGCTGTGTAACATTAACTTGTTCGTATGATATTGCACATTTATTTATATACAAGTTGAAGAACAAACGTATTAATAAATTATAAACAAATTAGCCGAAATTAATTCGTTATATACCTCTAAAATAAATATTCGTTGTATACCTCCTCTACTCAAAAACTATTGAGTGTTAGCATCTATAATGGTAAATATTCGTAAATGGGAGATCGAGATCTATGAGTATACAGAGTCTCAACTAAATCGGTGTGACAATGTCCTTGCACTCTCCTTGTAAATACTATGGTGTCTAAGGTGGTTCGGAATTAGGCGATAGGTGAGAGTGGAAAAGAGAAGGAGAGATTGGTGTATGAACTTGAAACTAGAGCTGTGACTTATGAAATACCCGGGTACCCGGGTTACCTGTGAGATACGCGGGTAAACAAAAATTACTCGGGTACCCGGTATCTCATGAAGACACTGTGGATCTTTATGCAAAATAAAAATCATTTGCATCAATAGGAAAAAGCAGACGATATATTATGATTACTTATTCTCTTAAACGATTTGAATAAATTTAAATTAATATATCAACGTTCTTTTAATTTAATTATTTTTTTAAATTGCACAAAATCATGTATGACTTAAGTCATATGAGATACCCGAGTAAAAGTCCGAGCTCTACTCGAAACCCTGCGGGGAGCAAGTATCTGTCTATACTATAATGACTTCTGAACATTTTCAAAAGTTACCGGAACATATCCTTCGACTGAATTCAGAGTTCACCCTTATCAAAAATCGTCTCGAAAAATTGAAAATTGCATGAACTTCCGCAGTCTACCGATCGCTATACTAATCGGTAGGTAATGGAAATATTCCGAATAACTTGAAGAAGAGAAACATACATGTGCGCACGCACTGGACCACCCTGTACATCTAACAAGAAAAATACAATATCATCCATGTTCAACAGAGACCCGTTCCATTTGCTATGGAGCCGAGATCGCGAATAAATAAGTAAATACTGCAACAAATTAATCGAACGAAGTAGACAACCGGGGAGAATGTTTCAGTTTCGTAGTTCGAACGCGCAGTTCGTGTAAAGATGGATTCTCTGGTGATCTCTCAGGTGATGCCGATGTTTGAATCGTTTCTTGCACCAGGTGCATTGAAATCTTGGTCCTACGCCGCATTCGAGCCGTAGATGCCTGGTCAGGTTGCATTTATGCGAGTAGGTGCGGCCACATTTCGGGCACAAGAATGGCGGGCCGTCTTCCAAATCCTTCAGCATCTTCCAAACTGCAACATCATGTCGAGGTGTCAGTGAAATCGTTTCGGTTTCGTCCGATCGAAGTGGATCAGGCCGAATTATAGATAGAAACATGTATCACGACAACGTAACATTGAAAACAAAAGAGTAAGACGTACGAGGACTTTGTTACAACGAGCCATGCTATCGTGAAAGAAAATTCGGTCGTTCGAATTCTAGCTGATCGAGCCAAATCGAAATTTCACAGGTTCTCGTCGGTTCTCTCGGAACGTGAATACCTAACATGCAGTTATGCGCTAACGTATCACGAAAGAAGCATGTTTTCTATATTCTCTATAATCGTAGAAGTAGAACTTCGATTATGTCCGAACCAAACAGATTCAATTTTGATTAATTTCTACAGTTAGACAGCGGATTTGTTATTTGAAAAAAAAAGCAGAAAACCATTTAGCAAAATTTGAAAATACCGTTACATTATTTTTCAATCTATCAAACATATTCCGAAAGAAAATGAAATCAAATCAGGAAGAACCGTTTTATTCCGCATTAAGATCCGCCGTCTATCTGCATAATAGTGTCGCGCGTCGACGAATGTTCAGATAAATTTTTACGGAACACAAAAGAGCCGTGTTGAGCGTTATCTTGTAAAATAGAAAATATTTATTTCGAACGTTTTACAATTGCGTATGCTCGTTTATAGCAGTTCTAATCTACACGTGTGTGTATGTGTGTGTGTACGCATTGTATACTCTCGTATGTAAACATACATGTATACTTTTATTAATTAATATTATATATTCTTCTCGGGCTCCGGGGTTTACTAGCACTAAATTCTCTAATCTACGTTCGAGGGGAAGTATTTATGATTACGATACGTGTACGCATAAGTCTTCGTACTCGGCCATATTGTAAGTGATCACAGCTTTCATTACACCGTCGTAGAATGGTTAACTGGTGCATTCTCGAATACGTGTAAATTAGACGATTGTAATCGGTAAACGTGAAATAACAATGGCAGTGAGTCAGTCTATACGTGGTAGCAAAAAGTAAACGAGTTCGAAAGATGAGCGAAACTTTTGCATTCGAGATTTGTAATCGTGGAAAAATTGTCGCTCAACTCCGTTCATTCTCGAGATCTCTGTCTTCAAGCCGCGAATTAACGTGTTCGTGGAACACGTGAAAATAAAACGAGAACAGTATTGTTAAATTGTAGATTAAACTTTGAACACAAACTGAAAATATGCTTCTGTGCGGTAACGAAACTTATACGATGGACAATTAGGGTCCACGAGAATACTCGCTTCGATCCTTCGGGGACGACATCGTTACGTTATGCTGATTTTGAGAACATGTTAGAATCGATTAAAGGTGGTTGTGGTCCACATAACTTATGGAGAATATCCCTAACGTGACACGACATCGTCCTAGAAGGGTTAAGAATAGAAAAACGTTGATCTAACGCTACGGTAACAATATGAATATATTAGATTCTTCAAAAATAATTATCAACGAGCAAAATTACCGTATAAAACATTGGAAGCACCTGCGACTATCGCTCAACAATCTAACTAACTAGATTTGTTTAAGAGGCAAGGAGCACCACGTGGGCACCAAGATAAACATAAATATGTATCAGTCTAACGCTTCAATTTTGCTATGATTCCACGTTTTTCGCTTTTTTATTAGTGTCTTTATTAAAACACGTTGACAGTCCTGACTAGGCGCCATCTGGTCTAACCAGCTGAACTAAAATTGGCTCTAGACTTGCTTTAGACTCTGGCATCATGAATGGGATGTGGGGAAATTGAGTGCAATCACGGGCTGTCGCTTTTTTACCTTATACGAGCATATTTTGAGCTGCACCAAAAATGTCTATTTGTGACAAAAAAATACATCGGAATCTGCTGGTGTTTTTCTCGATGTTTGCTACTTGCGTTTATTTTTCTGTCAGAAATAGACATTTTTCACTGATATGATCCTCTGATATGATTCCTCTGTCAAATGAACCCTTGTCCAGCTCAAAATATGCTCGCATAAGGTAAAAAACGAAACCTGACAAACAAACCCATGTTTCGATACAAAACCTAGTAAGATTCTAGTTACTGTCTAGTTATCAGACGTGGTGCCCCTTGCCTCTTAACAGCGAAATCAAGTTCAAGTCCGTCGCGACTAATATTGTACTTCTGACGGTCGAACGTAAACTCTTTGGAAGGCAACTTTGAAAAAGAAAAAGGAAAAAAAATGAAAATTTGTAATTTAGGATTTTTGATGCGTCCTCATGTGTAAGTTCAGGTTGTGTTTGTGCTTCGATTTCTTATGGCACACAGGACACTCGAAACGGGGTTCGACGCCGCATTCGAATTTGATATGCCTGTTCAACGAATGAAGCCTGAGATAGGCGTTTCCGCATCGCGGACAAGCGTACTCGGAGGAATCGCGAGTTCCGACGATGGTTTCGCTGCCGATGGTGTCGTCCAGATTATTCTCGATGGTCTTCTCCGTCGCGGACGATTCCATCTGGCAGCTATCAGTGTCTTGATCCTTATCGGAGCTCTCTGTGGCCGCGTTCTCCGCCATCTGTTTCTTCGCCATCATCCGCAGATAAAGCGTCTGGTACTGATAGTACCATTCGATCGCTGCACCTGGCAAGTACTTCCGGTCTAGAAAACAAACAACAGGATCAGTATCGTTCCGTTCGTTCCCTCCGAGATATTTCCAATGATTTTGTGACGATGGTTACACATGGTGTTAGCTGGTCTAGGTGAGGATAGACGTGTTGGTGACAACGTGACAACTGACAAAGCACAGGTCGGGCTACACTCAACCGGTTCACAATGAAAGCGATCACATGGATGATTCGACTACCAAGAGCTTTTCTCCAGAGTTTCAAGCTTCGATGGACGTAGTCTCTCGAGGCTTTCGGTGTACCGAATGTTCCTAAAGTTGTTAATACTGGTTAGTCTAGGATATTCTCGATGTGCTCGTTACCGATATCTGGCTGATCTATGTCGGAAGGGTATTTTTCAGTTGATCTTGGATAGAGGTCGACATCTGTTACGGGCAATGTGTTGTATTCTGCAGAATTACACGTCATTCAGTCCAACTCGCCCCCCCTAAGATTAAATCGTGGGTGCGCCACTGGGTATATATAGTTCCTAAACTCTAACAATAAGTAAGGGACACTAAACTTTTACAATTGTAATCGATTTTCCTCGCGTACAAGCGGCGTGGCATACTTTACCAAATAAAAATAAAATAGGTTTTAAGTTTTGTTAAAATCTGAGGGGAGGACCCGACAAGTTTACCGCTACAAAAGATAAGCATAGAAAAATGTCAAGTATGGATTTAACACGATGCCCAACGATTCGAGGATATTATATGAAACGTCGTCCGAAAGATCGGGCATTCTATGGAATTAGACACATTGCCCGTAATAGATTCTTCTTAAAAATCTTCATTAAGGATCGGTGATTCTCCCTGACTTAGAGCATCGAACTCGTCGTGAACAGCAAAACAAGTGTAAGAGAATCGGAACAATAAAAAGGGAAGTGCATGATGACAATCAACATGTTGCCTGAACTTCTGAACAAAGGTAAATTCACGATCTAGATCGATAAGAAATCCCAGAGAACGACCAAAACCCACGATCGAGATGTAGATTATGGCGATGGAATTCCCCCGGGTATCGTCCAGTTACATTGATTGCGAGATTCAATCATAAAATGGAGAGTTTTCAGTGAATTCGTTTTATTCCATGAAAAAGGACAAGCAAGTTTGTCGGTTCCGATACAATTGTTCGGTAAGACTGTAGATCTGCCGAATAAGTTTGTCGCGAGCATCGTTGCCAGGCTTGTATTCTATAATTATATAAAGTTGAGAGCGTACGCTGGCAACGGTGGTCGTGAGTAATTTTCAGTTCCTTCCTCGACCCGCGTGCTAGATTCAACGACTCTTACCACTCTATTCCAGTGATGCCAGAACGAGGAGCCAGGAGGAACTTGCCCCTCCGGCGGGCCCCCCACTCTAACTTCTACCGTGTGACTGTGCGTCTACTGTGTGACTCACACGGACAGAGTAGCAGTACGTTTGCGCGTGTGCGTGCGCAGTAGAAGTAAGAGTGGGGAGCCCAGCCGGAGGAGCAAGTTCCTCGTTCTGGCATCACTGCTCTATTCCCCTCAATTTCTCCTATCTGGCAACACTGTTCGATGGGTATAGTTTGCAGGAGAGAAGCAGTGTTATCAGATTAAAACTCCCCCATTTATACCCTTCCCCTTCTACTACTACAGCATCCCCACTCGACCTTTGCGACAGTTACGAAGAGAAAACTGTTTATCTTTCGAAGGAAGACCGTACGTCGTATGTGGGGGCACGTGGGCGTGGCTAATGTATCACGTGGTGGGAGAGCCGAATGACTGGGAGTGGGATCGTAATGCAGCGGCGGGGAAGTTCGGCAGTCCTCGACAAGAGTATCGGTAACAATAGTAGGAATGAAATGTTCGGGTACAATCAACTACTAACAGAAAACTATAGTGAAAATAGAGTCAATATTCTTTAGAAAATATGTATAACGATAATCCACGATTTACAAACTCCTCTCCTCACGATTCAGGTATCGAGGCTTACAACGTACGTAGAAATCGATTATAACTAGTTACTGCATTTTGCTACACGATTATCAAGGTTACGTCGCTTTTCTTTCAGTATTTCGATCATCGTGCTTATCCTAGTGCGAACAAAAATTCAACGAAAGTATCATTCTAGACGAACACCTTCACTGAATAGCTTCGAACCACTTGGGAGTACTTGCAGATCACCTGATAGGCAAGAACAGGCCGCAAAGATAGCCTCCGACCGTCAAGGGGAGGGGTTGGGGGCGGGGAGCCAGTGCGTCAAAGCATTTTACCCACCGCTCTAACGAAAGACCTACTTATACAAAATAAAGTAATTATTCCTTCGATCGCAAACTCAAAATTTCATCGCTGAACAAAGAGCTTCCAAGCGAACTCAAGCTTTTCAGCCATGGCGCGTTCAACATTGATTAGAGTATTTTTCGACTCTAACTCGAGTATGTACATATGTCAAAGTTTGTTTTGAGGAACTTCGCCGGTCGTCCGAACAGACGTGGAAGAATTTTTGTACATTTGTATACGATGCAGACTACAGGATCCGAGAAGGATCGCGTATTAATCTTTTCTGTACAGTATTCATTGTGTAAGATGTTCTTTCCTAGAAAGTAAATTATAATCTCGAAGAAAACGTTCCTCACAAAATGTCGGTAACTACACCCGAACAATTTTCGCCACAGTCTTGCAACTGGTCGAGAAGCGCATCGTACAACACAGATAACCTTCGCAAGGTAATGTTGGGGTCTCGGATTCTTTCAGAAGAATTTCCATACGAATGAAATCAAATCTGTTTGTTTAATTTTTATCCAGTGTTACTCTTTATCTCAAAATTAAAAATCTGGATATTCATGAAATTCATTTGTTGGGTCTAAAAGACCCCACCTTACTATTTACGTGTTATCAGACCTTACCTTGCGAGGATTAAATACGAATGGCCCGCATCCATCTTGATCACGAAGCACGGCTTTCACGTTTTCAACTCGGTATAAAAAGATATGGTTAATTATCTCGAGGAGGGTCTTCTTCGTCGATGACTTTAAAATACGTTGTCGAGGCCGGTCCTAGCTTTTTATTCCATTACACCAAACTCCGGCATTTTAAACAAATTTTCTCTGCGCCCCGTCCACACCTAATTCAAACTTAACATGAAATCAACAAACTTAAAAAATATTTTCACAAATAAGTTTACCCTCATACGCTTCTGAAAAATAGCTGCATAAAAGAGACTTGAATATCGATTCAGCCATTTTTATTTTACACGTTAAATCAACACGTAAACGAATAATCGAAATACGAGAGTGTTTGTGTTTTGCTGAATTCCCCATTGTACAAGAGAAAGTGAACAGTACCCTAGTAGCACAAAATATCATATACACATTCATATAATATTGAAAAGAGATTCAATCTCTTCTTAATATTTAAATACGTAAAATTCAGATCCAATATTTTTCTCATATGAAAAAATGTGGCTTAAAAAATATTTTTCTCACATTTGAAAAAAATATTTATTTAATATTTTTGTGCTACTAGGGTACAGACACACATAGACGTAAAAGGATGAATAATTTTACAGTATGCGAAAAGATTGAGTGGGTGAATTTTCACCGTGAGGAACGTACGAGGGTGAAAGGAGTACATCGTTCAGGGTCATCGAAATCGACGAGGAGGGCCCTCCTCGAAATAATTCGCGAATAGCGAGACGCGTTCAACGGTTTTTAGGTAGCTTGTGACGGCCCTGGTAGTGTTCGTTCAATTTGTACTGGTGGTAGAACTTTTTCGGGCAGAGTGTGCAACAGAATTTCTTCTCCTTGTCGCCACACTCGACTCTCTGATGCCTCAGCAAGCTATCCCGCCATTTATACCTCTTCCCGCAGCCGGAGCAAACGTTGATCGTACCACTGTCGTTCCGCGTGCTCTTTCCTTCCGATTGGTGATGAGACAGACTCCCGCCGGAAACGAACTGCTCTAAACTAGACGAAATCGAGTACGGCAGCTGCAACATGGAGAACGCATCTGAAATCGAAAGAAAGAAAGGCCACGTTTAGTGATTATCCCCTCAACTGTTCTCTCGTTTATGCAAATACGCGAGGGTTCGTTAGAGGGTAAATATTAAGTTCAGGGTAGGCAGCTCCGATGATCTTGACATATGTTC
>JAQQRY010000186.1:0-10140 GCA_028455595.1 Lasioglossum vierecki | reverse complement strand
AACTCGGCTCGGCTCGCACAAGCGAGTCTCGACTCGACTCGACTCGAACTCGACTCGCATTTTGTGAGCCCGCCTGCAGCCCTACTCGTTCCTTTCTGTCCGTGTATTTTATTCCGTGTATTCATTGCAAGTCTATTTGATATTATTCTAATGACCCTTATGGTTTCTATTCCTGTGTTTTACCCCTGGTCTTTTAACCTAGTGTTGTTCTATTTATTAGGTTGTTTTGCATTATTTATTTATCTATTTTGCTTCAGGATTTCCTATCTAAAGTCTCGTTCATTCGAAAATAAATATTATCTATGCTACCATATATTTCCGGATTATTATAATTTTCAATTATTTATCGGTTGACTTCTTATTCGAATTATAAATTTGTACCTATACTCCTAGCTAAATATCTCGAATCCTGTTTTAATTTTAATTTCTAATCAATGCCCCTTCTTTTTCATGGGATGTTATTCTTTTTTATTTCCCTTTTAGATTACTTCCTATTTGAATGTACCATAACTACCTTTATTCTCTTTATTTGCTTTTATATTTTAAATGGCGCGCCAAAAATTTTATCGTCCTCTTTACTGTTTTCGTCCATAGTAAATAGTAAGTAATCCCGCTAAGGTTTCCATCCTTTATTTTTAACTTCTATCCCCCGTCGGCCATTTACACCGGAAGTTGTTCCGTAATTGTTTATTCATTTATATTTTCTTTCAATAAATGAGAAATAATTTCCTTAATTATTATTTCTATTGTCCCTAATTTTATAAGGTTTTTTATCCAAATAGGGAAGTTTAATCCATATCCTGTCTTTTATAATTTAATTTAATATAGGTATTATTTTGGATTTAGATGTGGTAAACTCCTTGGACATCCTGCGAATTTGTTAGCCATATTTTGTTCACCACGATTCCACTGTGCTACGCATTTCGGAATTCTTCTATCATTTTGGGTACGTGCTCGTTTTTCGGCTGGAATTACCTTCATAGGTTTTAGTATTAACAGATTATTGAAGTAAAAAATTTCTTTCCTAAGTCTTGCGTCTAATTATATGTCTAAATTTCCTTTAGTCCTACTATTTACCGGGCACGTGTTTGTACATATGTTCGAACTTTTATTTCAATCAGCAATTGTTTCATTTCTTTCTTGCTGCTACTGAATACTTATTTATACCATATCTATTTATCTTCTAGCATTCAGTCTTCATATTAAGGATAAGGGTTTTAAGATATATTCCCTGATTCCCGGGGGTTTATCTTCTCCTTATTTCTGATGAGTATTTCGAAAATATATATAATAACGATCTAAAGGATTGATGTAATCCTTCGTTCCTATAATTTATTTCTAGGTTTTCCTTTTTCTTCTCTTTCGTAAACTTATATACTTATCCTATAAGATAGAAAGAAAAAAAAACGTAACGCCTCCGTGATTTTGATTAAACTTTTTCTATCAATTTAGGTACCTTCTACGCTACCCACTTCTATATCTTTTTCTTTCTTTTGGATCGCAGTACAGTCTACTAGGTAAGTCTCAATTTCTTAATTTATTCTTCCTCTAGATACATAAACTTATTATATGATCCCTTCGCTTTATTGTTGTCCGTATTGGTATTTATTATTCTTTTAATAATCCTTCCTTTCCTATCGTTTACTATATCATAATGAATTCAATATTGCAACTTTTCTTACTGTGACTATACTGATTTGAGTTATTTTTTGTCCCTCTTTCCTCTATGTCAGCAATGCCTACCCGACGTAGCAGCCGTAAGCAGAAAAAAGTCTTTGTCCGGTCCAGGAACTATTCAGATACCGAACCCGAAGAAAGATTATCCCAGAAGAGTGGTCGCCCTATTTTTCCGTCAGCCACAGGCTTAGTGGTGAGTATTTTAGTTCCAAGTATTTTACCTAAAAAAGAACTTTGACCATTTCTTATCTAAGTAACCCCATTCAATATTTTAATTTCATTTTTGTTTTTAGGACCAGCCAGAAATGTCGCGTGAGCGCTTACGTGCCATTGTGCACTTTCAATACTCCACTGGAGTCAGTGCCAGTAAGGCTCTCCTGAAAATACAACAAGGGTACGGCCCTGTAATTTCCCGATCGGTAGTCTACGATCTCTACAAACAGTTTTGTTTTGGACGTACTCATATGGAGGATCGACCCCGAAGCGGACGCCCTCGAGATCCTCACCTGGACGAGCAACTTATTTCATTGGTCTATCACCAGCTGACCCTCGAGCAACTCGCCTATGAGTTGGAAGTAAGTGCGATGACCGTCTCCCGCCATCTGAAAGAGCTTCGTTATCGCCGTCGTCGGCCTTCAGGATATTTACACATCCCTTCTCACCAGACCCGGTCATTACGGGTTCAAGCCTGCTTAGGTCTTTTTTTAGTTAATGGGGATACCCCCCTCCTAGATCGGATTATTACGTGCGATGAGAAGTGGATAGTTTACACGCAGCCACGGCCCCCCACCTATTGGTCACAAGAAGGATCCCGGGTTTTCCGACCATACGCTCCTCTTTCTCCGCCTAAGCGACTCCAGATAAGCATATGGTGGTGCTCATCCGGGGTCCTTCTTTGTCACTTTCTGCGCCCGGGTCAAATGGTTACCGGCGAGCTTCATGCCGAACTTTTTTGTCTAGCTCTAGTGTCTTCTTTTAATATAAGGCCTAATGGGCCTCGACCTCTTTTACTACAGGACAATGTCCCCCCACATAAGACGGAAGAGTTAATGATTTTGTATAAAACACTCCCGAGAATTTACAGGCGCTGAGGCCAGGCCGGACGCGGCCGTGCAAGTACGGTCCTCTCGGGGCAAAGCGTTTTCCGGGGAGGCTCGGTCAGAACACGAAAACGTAGGTTCGGGCGCCAGGTACTACAAAGTACCAATCTGAACTCGAGGTTTGAATCGTGCTCAGGGAAAACCGAGCACGAGGAGAGCCTCCGCTTAACGCGAATCGGGATTATCAACGCGAACGGCCAGGTGTCCGAACGCAGGGAACAACGGGGACTGCCCTCACGGCAGGGCTGATCGCGCAGGTAGCAAGAATTGAGACAGAAATGGGCTCTACGTTATTTTATTGACCTGGATCAATCGTCGAATTTACAAGACTGGCGGCCACGTGGCCGCGACCCGGGAGCCCGCGCTCCTAGTACATGATTTCGGAAGATGGTCGTCCTTTGAGCGCGTTTTGTCACGGTGGATGTCGTCCGCGATTGTACGATGCGATAGTACCGTTTCGTTTCTCGTCGATCGAGAATACATAGGCGCAGTTAGACGGCGCGCGGAATTCTAGACTGTCGTGCAATGCCTCGAAAACGCTGATCTAAAGACGGGATTCGATTCGCTACGCGTGATAGGTAATCCGCGGTCGTACGGGCTCGAAACGCGCGTAGACTCCGCGCGCTCGCGTGCGAATTCGATCGTTCGTCAACCGTATTTCGCGAACCGGATTTTACGTCGCGACGATATTCTTTTCCGACGCACCTCCTGAGGAAGACTTCCGAAATACGCGTGGAGGAAACGTTCCAAATTTAATTGCTCAAAGCGTCCTCACAAACGACGCGAGCCTACGGTCAGAGGCGCGACGCTTCGACCGAACTAGGTTTCGAGGTCGAGACGGAACCGTGTCGTCCTCGGAACGCAAAACGTAACGCAAATAGGACGAGCCAACGCGAATGCGAAATCGAGAGATCCCAAATCGACTTACCGTAGCTGATCGCCGCGTCTCGGACTCGGGATTCGCTTCCTGTCGTGACACAGTCCTTCCGGAATTTCTGTACGCCAAAAACCTTCCGCGACACGGAACTACTAATTACGGAATTGAACAGGGTTTTGAAACGGGACTACTTGCGTTACGCACCAGCGCGACAGTGATCTCGCGATTCGCATCGACAAGGAGCATCGATGCTCGTTTCCCCCCACCACGCGCGCTTTGCCGAATTTTCCCGAGCGGTGCCTTCCGCTTCACGACTAATAGATCGCAGGATCGTCGGACAGGTCCTGGGGCCCCAGACCCGCGTCACTATGATTTCTCTTTGGGGAACCTCCATTCCACCCCTGACTGGGTGGACTCTTCCAGCCGTTTCCAGCCCTGCAGGGTGAGACGACGGCTGGAACGCAAATTGTCGATGACTGGCTGGAATATTTTATCCGGCATCGCCGTCTCCGTGGGGTTGGTTCCCTCATGCCAACTTGGATCCATGCTCAACATTAACAGTGGCCATTCGTTTCTCCGGACTGATCCTTCGAGCGGGCACCCTATGTTACATTCGTGCCCCTTGGCACGGCCCTGAAATGTGGCCATACTCGGCACGCGCAATAGATGGCGTTAATTATCTGTCTTTTCGTCTTCGTCTTTCCTTCAGGAGCGCTCTAATGTCGGCGGATGGTTTTCGTGGCCGTTAGAGGTCGGTCCGGTCCACTCCGTGTACGGTCCTTTGACCGATCGTGTTAAAAAGAAGTGACGTCACAACTTGCAACGTCACAACCCCCCCCCCCCCCTTAAAATGGATCGGAGTACCCGACCTTGTCGACTCTGTGATCTCTCGATTCGCCGAAATAGAGCGTTCCCTCTGGAAGTCGACCTTTACAAAAGGAGCCTCCACCATTGGACGAACACGCTTTCCCTGCTTCCTGTTTCCTTGATTCGTAACGATTACCTAAAACCTGAAATTCGGACAAGACCAGTTCACAATTAACTACGGGTGGGAAGGTAACGAATTTTAACGAATTACGCAGATGTCTTTTTACGAAAAATGGTCTGTTTATTAAATTAACGGGTCGGGATTACTTCATCCTACCCCGTTGCCTCTGTCCAATTTATAATATCGGAATTATAATAACGGGACTAAACAATTAACTAATTGCGATCGAAACTTTATAACTAAAACAAAATGGTCTGTTGTCGTCACCAACGGGATTGCGTGGTGTTGTCCTGGCGGAACTAAAACATACGATTTCTGACGGGGAAAAAGAAAAAAAAATGCGGAATTCCATTTCTCTCGGGCTGGTGCGTCGGGAATTACTTCTTCCTCTCGAACGGGAGTTTCCGGAGCACCAGTTTCTGCCGGTGAGCGTCGTTCATGGCCATCCAGTCATCCTTGCAGTTCGGACATGTCCGGACTGACTCGTTTGGGCGTCCGCACTTGAAACAGTGGGGTTCCGGTTTTTCCCTGCAGTTTCGGCGGTTGTGGCCCCCTTCCCACAATTCCAGCAGGCCTCCGGATCTTTGGCCTTTTCGATCTTTCCTTGCTGGTACCTCTCGTACTGCTCCCACTTTGGCGTCTTCTTCCAGGGCAGTTGATGTTCCGGAATTTTCCTCGGCGCTTTTCCGGTAATTTCGGGCACCTTTACGGAACTTGGTTTGTTAGGTACCTTCACGGGATTGGTTGTGGGGGGTACTTCCGCAGGCCTTGTTGGGAAAGGTGGTTTCACGGGACTGGTTGTGGGCATTACCTCTACGGGAGTCGGTTTGAAGAGCACCATCGCCGTCGCCGGTGCCGCCGTTTTTCTCTCCCCGCTCGGGATTGTTTTCGGCGGGTGACGGAAATAGTCTCGCAGGGCCTCGATGTTGACGATGGCCCGAGCTGCCGTTTGGTCGAACGTGGCGAATCGTAGCGTCGTTAGTGCGGAATTTGCAGGAAAGGGTTCCCCGAGGTGCGACGTTTCCGGTATTCGATCTTCCGGACTGGTGTCAAGAGCTGTCGGCTCTTTGCACTCGGGATTCAGGGGCGCCGGTAGTGTTTGCGCCTCTTCCCCCAACCCTCCTAGGAGGTCCTCGACCTCGACCTTCTCGGTGGCTTTCGGCGCTGGGCAGATGCATGCCCTTAAAGCCCTGACGTTTTCCGCCAGCAGCTTCATATCCTCCTCCAGAATCCGGTACCTGGCTTCCACTTCTGGATCCATTGTATATTCTATCATCTGAAATACGTGGTGTTGCAATGGCGGTCTGTTCGTCTGATTCTTCGTGAGGTGGGGTGTACGATTTAAGGTCCGATACGTGGACTTTGCCAGCTTTATTGCCGCTTAACGTGGTTAGTTGGTATACTACCGCCGAAGGTTTAGTCGCGACGCGGAATGGCCCGACAAATTTCGGACTGAGTTTCGCTGCGATATTCTGCGCGGTCGACGATAACACGTGATTTCGTCGCATTACTAAATCCCCTATTTCATAACATTTATCCCGGTGGCGTAAATTATAATGTTTCGATTGCGTTTCGTACGCCCTATCGAGGTTTTCCCCTACCCAGTGACGTAACGACGCGAGATGCGTAATTCGTTCCTTCCACTCACCTTGGGGTGCGATTTCGAGATTTACCGGCGGCTCTTCGGTCGCTCGCCTACAAATGAACGGTCTCAGATCTCGTCCGAAATTCAACAATGCCGGAGACGCTTGGAGCACTGTGTGGTGTGCGGTATTGTACGCGAATCGGAATTTTGGGATGTTAATATCCCAGTCGCGGTGGTCTCTTCCAATGTACGATATTATCATTGTTTTTAATATTCTATTTACTCGTTCCACGGGATTTGCTTGTGGATGGTACGGAGGTGTCGTCGAGACGGCAATTCCGTAATCTTTCGCGAGCTCGTGAATATTTTTATTGACAAATTCGATACCGTTGTCTGTTATCAGGACCTCGGGCGTTCCCCAACGGGAAAATATTTGATCCTCGAGTGCTTCCGCGATTTTGGCTCCGGTGGCCTTCCGGAGGGGGCAACACTCGATCCATTTCGTGAAAAGATCTTGTATAACTAACAGATAGGCGAATCCCGCACGACTACGGGGAAGCGGACCCATTACATCTGTCGCTACCACCATCCATGGTGCACTGATGCGACGTCTTCCCATAAGCCCGGAGGGGAGGGATTGTTCCACCTTCGATGCTTGGCAGATGAGACAACGTCGCACGTATTCTACCGTGGTACGAAATATTCCGGGCCAAAAATATTTACTCGCTAATCGGTGGTAGGTCTTTTCCACCCCTAAATGTGCCGCTTGTACCTCATCGTGCGATTCTTTGAGAACCTCTGTTCTGCCTTCTGTCGGAATTACTAACTTCCACTCGTTTAAATCTCTGCCGAGAATTTCCGCGATTAATGGATCGGTACGTCGATGATAGAGTTTCCTCTATTTTTCCTTATTTTTTTAGAGGATTTGCCTCTACGGTACGGAATTTTTCGTCGTACCATCCTAGTCGCGTCGCGGCCGCTATCGGTAACTCCTCCCTTTCCCCTTCGGTCCCCTCAAACATTCGCGAAAGCGCGTCAGGCACGTGATTCAATGAGCCTTTCCGATATTTTATCTCAAAATCATATTCTAGCAGCTGTAATGCCCATCTCGCGAGTCTCCCCGAGGGATTTGTGAGCTGCCGTAACCAACAGAGACGTGTCCCGATCGTTGACAGTTACAGCATGTGTTTCTTTTCATCGGTTTGTTTTCCGATGACTGTACCGCACAGCTGGTATCTGTCACTCTGGGGCTCGCGCGGTTCGGCGGCGTTCGGGAATCTTCACGTCTCTCCGAGTATTCGCTTCGGCGATGCTACTGCGGTGCGCGGGGACGAGATTGCGTCGCGCGGCGCTCGGCGGTCGGGATTTCGCGGGGACAAGAGGGTCCCCCTTGGTATCTCTCGTCGTCGCTCTCTCCCTTCCCCCTGACTGCGTTAACGGACTCGTACGGATCATAGGCGAATGATTTATTCGCTAGATTCGGTCACCGATACAAATCCGCATTACCGGGTGAAACATTACTTTCCGCATCCCTTAATTTTTCCTCTAGGTCTTCTAAGGATCGCACGTTATCTAGAGCTATTACATTGCGGAGTTCGTCGCGCGCGCTCCAGTAAATGCGTCGGATACTCTTTTCCTCTGACCACGGATTCTCTAAGCGGTTGAGCATCGTTCGCATGTACGTTAGGTAGTCGCGTACAGGTTCGTCCGAACCTTGTTTCCGAATTCGTAGATCGTGCTCTAAGAGCTCCTGATAATCCGGATCAAAGAAATTCTTTCGCCATTCGCGAACGAAATTTTCCCACGACGTGATTTTACCGCGGGACGCGTACTACAAGGCGGCGACGCCGGAAAAACAAATCGGTAAACACCGTAATAAATCCGCGTCTTTTAAGTTCGAACAATTTCTCATGTCTTGGAGCCGAATTAGAAACATTTCCGGATCCTCTTCCGGTTTTCCTGCGAAATTTAGACGCCATTTTCTCATCACGTCGTACGCTGAGGGCGGGCCGCGTCGATCCGTCGGGAATTCTTCGTCGCGTATTCGAGAATTTAGTACGGTCGCGGGTCGCTTTAAGATTGAAGGGCTCATTTTTCCGCTCTTCGGTACTTCCGGTACCTTAAGAGTCACAGCCGAAGTTTGGGGGTCGGACGGAGAGCTATCTTGGTTCCGGGCAACGCGAACGCTTACACTACGGCAGTGTTGCGAGAGAAAAAAAATTTTACCATACGCGAATAGTTAACGGACAATTACGAGTTTTCCATGCGGGAAAAGGTACAGACTACCTCCCATAAAACGTACACTCCCCTCACCTACTTGGAAAAAAAATCGGAGGGAGAAAACATTTGTCGGAAACACAAAAAAAATAACAAGAACTGAAGGCAAAAGAGTAGGCAATACTCCCGGGTAGCCGGCTATCTCATGAGATACCCGGGTATTTCTGCTCCACCCGGATATTTCATGGATACCCGAGTACCCGGGTATCTCATATACTCGGGTAAAGGTTCTAGCTCTACTTTACTGTGTAGCCAAGAACATTTTTTCTAATTTATTTCCAAACCGTGTTCGCTAGCTACCGCTAAGACTTGCTCCAGTTTCTGTATTCCGCTTTCTAAGTCACTCGATGGTACGATGATATCATCCATATACGCCAGAATAACTTTTTGTTGTAAAAGATCTCTGAAAACCATATTAATCTCACGAAGACAGCTGACGAGTTATATAAATCGAAAGGAACGCGTAAAAATTCATATTTACCATTGGGTACTACAAACGATGTGAACTTACAGCTATCTTTATGTACCGGCACATGGAAAAATCAATTTCTTAAATTAAGGGTACTGAACAGTTTAGCGCTAGTAGTAGAGCCGGGAGTTGTCTGAATAACAACTGATTGGGCGGTTGACCCAACTAAATCGGCTGTAAATGGCACCAATTTCATTTTCACTGATAATAATTCAGTTTGCACTGCTAAAAACGTAAACAGCAGGAGAGCTATCAGCCAGCTTATTGAAGCCACTGCATCTATAGATCTATAGTAGCGCAGTAAATGCAGAAAAAACTTCCTGTTCCCTGAAGAGAGGACTGCCTTCAGCCGCAACAAAAGGAATCAAAGCCTCCAAGTGTAGCGGATCATTCTTAGGAGCCGTACCTGTTGTGGCAAGGTTGGTGGGTTTTGGAGCACCCTGCACCTTCTCCCCCTCAACGTGTGGTGGACGGATATTGGCCTGAGCTCAGGGACTAGCTGCTTTAGACTTTTGTCTTCGTTCGTCTTCACCTACGTATTCTTCAAATCTCGAATTCGATGGATATCGAGATGTGCGATTATTATAAAAGCCGCGCCCTCGGCCACGACTTTGACCACTTCCACGAGGTACATACTCATTTCTATTAGCAGACATCTTTTCTCCAATCCGGATATCCTATTTTGTTAAGTGTAAAAACTGTAAAGCGTCCAGCTGGTCTTCCACGAGGGGTATAGGGTAACGGTCCCTTACTATCTTCTGGTTTAATTTTCTATAATCTACGCATAAACGCATAGAGCCATCTTTTTTCTTTACGAGTACAATGGGACTCGCGTATTCAGAGAGCGACGACTGAATAATGCCATCCCGTAACCAATCGCTTATTTGTGTGTCTATCGCACTCTTTTCTGCCAGTGCTAAATGTCGTGGTCTCTGATACACGGGTTCCTCGTCTTTCAGAACTATACTCATTTCTATGTTCACCTCCTGAGTTTTTTAGGCGCGTACTCGATAATAACATTCTTGACTCGTTCTCGAATCGCAATATTGTCTATAATTAATTAATTATTTATTTATTGATGCCGTAAATCATGTTTGATTTATATAGCATACATTATAATAAACATATTAAATACATTATAGCTTACAATATACCACTTTCCAGAAA
>JAQQRY010000185.1:0-10153 GCA_028455595.1 Lasioglossum vierecki | reverse complement strand
GAGAAAATTACAAATTAAAATAAAAATATTAAACATGCACAGATAACATTAAAATGTTTCAGTGTCTGTTAAACAAATGTTTAATATTGTAAAAATCAAGCGATAATGGACCGATGATTCCCATTGTCGAGATTCATGAGAAATGATCGAGCCATTAAAGCAATAAAAGAAGAGTACAAATTAAATAAACATTTGATGCATGCACAGATAACCTTAAAATGTTTCAGTGTCTGTTAAACAAACGTTAAGATACACTAGAAAAGTTACATAAATTACATAAAAATTTTAGGCATGCACACGTATCATTAAAAATTTCCAATCTGTTTCCCAAGAATCAAGGGAAATGAAGAATCTCACTGTCGAGATTCACGAGAAAAGTTGATCGCGTCGGGATGGAGCGACGAAATTTTCTCACCGTTTCATTTCGATCATAGTTCGATCCATAAGAATCGCAGCACACTTTTCAATCGACACGAGGAGGAAAGAAAAAGATAAAGAAGAAACGGAACTCGCTACCACTGCCTCCGTATGGATACTCGGCTCAATCTTTTCGGATCGATTCTTCCTTTCGGACGTATACACGAATACGCCCATCGGCATTCACGAGCGCCGGTCACGAAAGGGGCCGTGACTCGCGACGTGATTCGCACGTATCGTTGCCCTCACGATAATCCCAATGCCAGTGAACTTTCAATCCCGAAGAAGCTTCGGGCTAATCTACGCTGAGTTCTCGCGTCCAGACCGATAGGTCCCACTCGCCAGGGTTCATTGACGGCGTGATGTAATCGAATTGTAAGGATTAATCGAACTTAACTGTCCTGTTTCATTCTATCCGGCATATTTTACCTGAAAAATTTGCCTCGGTTACGGTCGAAAAGTGGATCTGTTAGACAGGAACAAACGCATTACCATATTTTAGAAACTAGCTCGATTATTTTCTTATGAATAATAATTGTAAAAAAGGACATTATACATCATTGATATAATTTGTTGGATTATCAACGATATTGCTGTTGCTTTCGAACAATTTCTTAAGTAATTTGCAAAGGAGTATTAAGAACTAATTGAAATTCTTTCCACTGTTTCTGCAACTTATTTGTCTTCAGTCGTACTCTCCCGTTTTCGGTCCTGATGACATTGTGACACGCAGTAAAATCGAGTTGCTCTTATTACGAGACCGTTCGTTTTTTTTTCTTCCGTTTCGTTCTCCATTAACGTTCGCAGCGCGCGTAATTCATTTCATCAAATAAGTTTCGGTAAGTTGGCAGCCGCAAGATTTATTTTAAGAATGTCTGACCCATGATGTGGAAGGACTCACTGACCGTTGGAATGTCTTCGGCGTAGAATTATCCTCCCGGATTGAAATGAGTTCTGGGAATTGGGGTACGAGAGTTGGCTGGCTCCAGTACCGTTGTAGAGCCTAGAAAATTGATGGCTTCTCTAGTACTCTGCTCTATTGTTCAACCTGCTAATTTTAGACGGACGATTTGCGAAAAACATTTTGTCTCTCTCGCGTTTCATTTTCGGTATATCGAGACAAGTCCTTTGTCCATTGACTAGAGACCAACAGCCAAAAAACGTTTCGATTCTCACTGTGCGATTCTTATAGAGTTTCCGCGTTGATTCCGAATATGGTCTTAATTTTTCTCCTAGATGCACAGTTTTTGAGAAATTTGAGTTTGAATTTAAAACAACATATTTTTCGACTTTGAACGTTGATTGTGATGTTATTATAAAAGATATTGTATTGTTCTTTACAGCAGAAGATTCTCTAGACTTCCCCGAATCCAGTGATGTGCAATAGTAACACATTATGATTGTTGAAACATGTTTAAACATTTCAGTTTGAAAAGAAAACATATTTTTCGACTTTGAACAAAGATTGTGATGTCATTTATTATAAAAGATATAGTATTGTTCTTCACCACAAAATAATCTCTACATTTTTCCAAATTCAGTGATGTGCGATACTAATACATTATAATTGTTTAAACAATCATTAAAGACGGCGAGGCACCACTTTTGTACCGTTTTTTGATGACATTTTTTAATTTATCTGAAAAAATAAGGGTCCTGCGGAATATCGAACTATATCACGCAATAGAGCAGACTTTTATCTTGAGAAACTACCCTTTTAACTTTCCAACATCGACGTATTTTCCTGACCAAAGAACAAAATATCCGTCCCCGACATGTGTTGCCGCCAGTGACTCTCACCACTAGAGCAGGCGTTCTACAAGATACGACGTGGCCTGCTCTAGTGCAGATGCCCGCTTTAGTGGTGAGCGTCACTGACGACAACTGAAGTTGGGCACGGATATTTTGCCTTCTGGATCGAAAAAAACCTCGACGTTAGAAAGTTGAAAGGATGGTTTCTCAAGACAAAAGTCTGCTCTATCGCGTGGTGTAGTTCGATTTTCCGCAGGACCCTTATTTTTTCAGATAAATTAAAAAATGTCCTCAAAAAATGGTGCTAAAGTGGTGCCTCGCCGTCTTTAATGATGATTATAAACATGTTTAAACAATCATAATGTATTAATTATAATTAATATTAATCATATATAATTAAATAATATAATTTTTAATAATATAGTATTAATAATTAATCATAATGTACTAAGTCTAGAGAATCTTTTGCTGTAAAGAACAAAACAATGTCTTTTATAATAATCTTTTATATAATGCTTTTTTTTAAACTAAAATTTCTCAAAATCTGTGCGTCTATGAGATAAATCAAAGCTAGATTCGGAATCAACGCGAGAAACTCTATGTATAAGAACCGTATAGTGAGAATCGGAACGTCAAAAAAAAGTTTGAATTTGTTGGACAGTGTTGTCAGAGGAATATTTATAAAGTGCGATTTCGGGCTACGCTGCATCCAGATCGCAACTGCAAAAGCTGCCGTTGAGGGAACCTTAGCGCGATTTGGCAATGCGCATCCGCCGCCACCTGATCGCACTATAAAAATCTTATCGGTGATCTTCGTGCCGCTCGGGTGGGGACGTTTAATATTAATGTCTCCTCTCGCGCGGTGGTATCCTCGCATCCTTGCACACCGGGTGGCTCGGAAAAACGCGACCCTACAGTACCTTCGCGAACGTTATTTCCACTTATTCCTTTATTGAATAGCTTCGTTAACCTTCTTCAAAACGGTGCCTTATAAAAATGTAACGAAGTAATCCGTTTAAATGTTGCACGATCTTTTGATTGAATAATATTTGCTTCGATAATACAACTAATTTATTTTGCTGTCTCTGAAATTGTAAAGCCCCTTCGCGGATAATAGTCGAATAAATTATATTATTGTAAAATCTAAATAAATTTAATCTTCATGTTTTTGTAAAGCGAAGTTTCGGTTTACGTTCAGTGTAAACTCCCGTAATTTTTCGTATCAATCGTTACCCTTCGAAGCCAGAGAGAGCCTGCAACTAAACGAAGTCTTTAAACGAAGTCCATGATCTATGTTATTTGAATAAGACATACTCAAAACCATCGTCAATCGTGGCTCGCTTCTCAAAGTTCATCCTCCATCGATTTCGTCAGTGCGACTTTTACGCGTAATTGCAAGTCATCTCGTCCAGGGACCTTCCGCGAGAGCGATGGTTACACGCAAAGGTCGCCGTATACGTTACGAAGGAGCACTCTTCTCGCGGCGATAATGAAATGGAAACGATACATAGGACCCGAGATAGAGACGTGAGAAATTTCTGCGAGTTTGCTGTGAAAGAAACTTGGAGAAAGCGACAAAGTTATTTAAGGGGTTAGGCATACCTATTCTAGGCTATTTATCAGTGTTACCAATCTTCGCGTGGAAAAAAAAGCTTTTTTTTCGTGGTAACACTGATAAACATACATACGTATCAGCCTATCGTTTCAATTTTGCAATGGTTCCACGTTTTTTCTCTTTTTTATTAATATCTTTATTGCTATTAATTGATCCGAGAGGATTCAAGCATTATATATTTTTTTTTTGTTACAATTCCACGTTGACAATCCTGACTAGGCGCCATCTGGTCTAACTAGCTGAACTAAGATTGACTCTAGATTTGTTCTAGACTCTGGATTCATGGACGGAATATAGGGAAATTGAATGCAATCCGGGCTTCCGTTATTTGTCCTAATACTAGCATATTTTGAGCTGCACGAGGGTTCATTTGATAGAGAAAGATTCATCGCACTGCGCTGTGCCTCATCATATGAGTGAAAAAAGTCTTTTAGTCACAGAAAAATAAGTCCAAAGTAGAACAAAAATTGAGAAAAACACCAGCAGATTTCGATGTAATTTCTGCCACAAAAAGACTTTTTTAACCTGCAGCCCAAAATATGCTCGTATAAGGACAAATAACGAAAGCCCGCAAACCCATGTTTCGACAGAAAATCTAGTAAGATTCTGGTTACTTGCTAGTTATGTATAATTAGTGCAGAATAGAAATAATCTAGTAACATTTTTTCGTTCGTATGAACCGTGGACGGACACCCGGTATAAAATGTTAAAGACGAGCATGTGGGAGAACCGTGCACCAGGTACCAACGTCCCATATCCCCCGGTATAACGTATGAACACCACAGGCCCGAGCTGGTATAGGAGTTTAATTGGTGGTAATATGAATCCGCGTAATATAAACCGCCATCAGTCTCTCGACAGGAGAGTAAGCGAGCGAGAAACCCGGCAGAGGCGAAAAGAAATGACAGAGATGAGAAACGACGGGGATCGAGGACGGAAACGATGTCTCCACCTTCGTAATACCGACGACTCTTTTTATCACTGTCGCGAAACACGGTGTCCTTTGAACGTTCCGAGCAGCCCCGCTGCTCGAAAAGCGAAAGTAACGGGGAGCAATTTAGATCGAACCGATCGCTTTGTCGAGTTAAGAATTAGGTGTCCCATACCACTGCTGGATGAAACTGTGAGACGTGGGGAGTGCTAACAAGGTTTTTAAGCGATCGCAATCCCCATCCGATCCGATTCGTTCGCGTTCATTTCGAAATTCGAACACGTCCGCGTCCTCTCAAATAGTTATTAACTTCTTCAACGCTAGCGATATTCGATCCCCTAAAATGATGGATTCGATAGTTTTTGTCGATCGCAATTGCCAAGATTAGCAATTGTATTGTCCACTGTAGAAAAATAATTTCGATTTATACGCAATTCGCAAACTCATACCCGGAGATGTTCACGCGAGACTTGTCCATACCAAGAAGCAGTTACCGAAATCCACGGTTCCAGAAGACTGCTATCGTTTCACGAGTTGCTAGCATTCAAAGAGAGACGAACCGATACAAATTGCCGAGGACCCGGAGCCTTAAGTCCGAAGATGTGTGCGCCAATCTCAGTCTCGAACTCTCAACGAGGGACACATCGAAGTTCGTTGACTTCCGGCAGTCGTAACTCTCGCGATCGCAAGATAAATACTCGAGTAGAAAAAGATTCCGTGGAAGGCGTTTTCCTGAGGGAGCCCGATCCCGCCATCCCTCAGAGTCCATCTTCCCGCCCTACTACTTGCACATCACCCCTCCGCATTTTCTCTAATGTATTCACAAATCTTCCTGCTAGCGCGACGTTATCATTCTCCGAACAGCCTCGAGCGTCGTTTTAGAGGGTATATATATGTGTGTGTGTGTGGGTGTGGGTGCGACAGCGCGAATACGAACGCTGTCTTTTTTTCCACCCTTGCGAAGGGTGAAGGGTGGAATTCATTTCGCGGCCCAACGCCCTCGTCGCCAGCTAGCAGCGGCGTTCGATTGCTTCGATTATCCTTACCTTATTCCTCGAAGCTCGCCAACCAACCCCCTCCCTCGGCCCACCTTCCGTCTAACTGCCATCAACCACCTTGACCCGGCAATCCTCTTTTTCTTCCTCGATTCTCCATTCTCGCTTCGGAACGTCGACGGCCCGACTCGATCGGTCTCGCGACTCCTTCAGCTAACCCCCTACCCAAGACGATTTTCAACCCTCGGCAACCCACCCCCGAAATCTATTCTTCGGGGTGCAGGTGCCCCAAAATCCCGGATGGATCTCACCTACGTAGGAGGGCTGATTCTCCCGTGAAAGGTTCGTTCGAGAGACGCAGATACCGGAGCGTCGGAATAGGGTTGAAATAGAAATCGAGGAACGAATGAGATCCGAAGGGGGTCTACGAATTAGGGTTCTCTCATTGCGTCGATCCTCGGGAACTCTTGGATCGCTGTTACGCGATATCCCTATGGTAACCGCGTCTAGTGTTGGTTTACAGTTTATTGCCTTCCTAGGTACACACCACGACCTCGATCTACTCCTATTAATGTATGGTGTAATGCTGTATTCGTATTTACAATCCGCGCTACAGGTCGATCAATTATACAAAAATTAGCAATTTTGCAGAATTATAATTTCAACGTTTCGGTTCTATTTTGAACCATTATCAAGAAAAGCCGCGTCTGTGAAAAAATTAATATAATATAAATTGTTATTCAATATACTGACTATTAAATAGTTATGACAAAACTGTAGTTATGCATACTTGCTAATTGTGAGAAACCACCAAAATTAAACGTAAATGAAATGGTACTTGTCAATAAGAAGGTTTTAACTGTACTAAGCAGTAACTGTTATGGCAAAGTCAAGGAGGAAAACATAAGAATATCAAGGATCTAATTAACCAATCAGATGTCAACGATCAAGAACATCCAGATCACTGCATGGCGGGAAATTCAAAAATATTTGTCGTTTCACTTCAACCACTGTATTACCAATAATTGGTAGAAACTTAGCAATCATTTTATGTATGAGATTAACATAACACTGTTAATATGCATATGGTTCAACCATTATTATATTCTACTAGATGCGTTACATTAAATTATTAGAAACCAGCATAATACATTAATTAATGACTGAGCAATACAGCGTAAATTTCATTAATCTTAGGTTTTTCGTATCGGAGATTGACACTTTGATGTTTAATGACGTGAACCGTTTCCAAAAATAATCTTTGATATAAATTACTTTCTTTAAAAAATTGCTAATTTTTGTATATCATTTAGTGCATATACAAAATTTACGATCGTTAATAACTGGAGATTATTTACAATCCGTTTGTTTCTGATATCCTTCGTGTTCTTATTAAGTTGCTAACTGTCTACGAGTTTTATTTCGAAGTCGATTAATTTAGTGATAGATAGGCGAGTGATTTGATTAGGCACCGGACATTTCCAATGTCATCCGAGTTGCTCGAATTGCCTGGCACGAATGTAAATCGATAGCAATGAATAGTAAGATATTGTGTCATAGTAATAAATCAATTAATGGGTACGTATACTTAGATCGTGTATACAGGGTGGTCCACCAAAGTATCTCCTTCTTGTTTTTCTTTTTATTAAGCTATAGAACCCCAAATGGAATTATTAGCAGCATGTGCATGGCTGTGCATGCCAACATTACGAAGGCAACTTATAAACTAAGATTGAGACAATGTAATGAACATTTTCAAATACAGCACTAACATATTGGTTTCGGAGTTGACTCAAAATTGTTTCCGGCTAAAACATTCCAGCCGTTTAATACAAAAGTCGAAACGATTGACTGCTACTGAACATTAGTGACTTTATATACATAGTTCACAGTCTTTCAGGAAGGAACATACGATCTTACATATAGTGTTTGTAGGTCTGTAGAGTAGAACACAACATGACATATTTTTGATGACTTAACAAGTGTTTTCAATGTAATGCGAATGGTATCACAAGGTGAATGCTTTCCAAATGTTACTTTCTACTCAAGGTCTATTTTTCAAGAGTTTCCTTGTAAACGTCTGTTTGTTTTCTGTGAGACATATTATTAATATTCCGACTATAATTAAGTGAACCACCCTGTATATTTAGTACTCTTTTCGCCAACCAAGGACTGTTCACCAATGACGACAGTTTGACGTTACCGTGATTGAATATATTATTTGACACCGAGCCGGACTAGAAATTTATTCATAATCGAGTGCGCGAGAAAGAGCTGGATTCTGATCATTTCTGTAGTGTAAAGAATATCCCCCATAAGACTGGCGTGTATGGGGGCTAGCAGGGGGTTGAAATTGCGTCGTCATTCCAGAATATGAGATTTTTAGGAGCGTCGCTGGAGGGGTGGTCGTAGGTAAAAGGTTCGCCGAAGGATGAAGGGAGAAAAAGATCCGGAGAAGAGAGAAAAATTCGCGAGCGTGTATCTGGACGAAACGGACATTCAGGGGTGGATATAATGGGCGCAACGGGGGGAAGAAGTCTCTCCGCTATACGTAACGCACACGTAGCGCATAAGCAGACGAATCTAGCCACGGAAAAAAGCGCGTGTTCGTACGAAGAAAGCCGCTCCGGGGACATTATTGGATTCTGAGCATTCCCCGAGTTATTAAAATTCGAAGCAAACCGCGGTAGCATAGGACGGGGAATATGCGGCCAGAACGAAAAATCCCCCGTTGGGAAGTGGGCTGGGACGCCTGTCGAAGAATATTAAAGTCTCGATACCCTCCCCATCCGTCGATCTTTCAGGGAAACGCGCGATGGTTTTCCTGTAAACCTTACCCGGCCGCCTTTTCCTTTCTCGGTTTGTTAACCACGACGAGGGAAACTCGCCGAGACTTATTCGCCTCGGTAATTTCCCTCGCAGAGAGCCACGCTAATTCGACCGTCATATCTGAAAGGTTCGATACCCACGGCTCATTTCGCTCGCCTTACCCTCGTGCGATCAATTAGGCGAGCGTAGAATAATAAGGATTTTTTCTTTTTTTTACCTTATTTAACGTCGCTTTTGAATTCTTCTATGAAAATTATTTCGCGACGGGATCTACAGTTTAGTTTAAAGGTGGGTTCCGAACCATCTTGGGCACCACAGTATTAAACGGCAAATGAAATATTTCCAGAGGTGCTGGAATAATAAGGACTCTTGTGCGAAAATAAATTTATTAAATAACAACTAGACTACCGGATCTTCACGCATTTAGACTTCTAAAACTGTTCAAGAAATTCTAGAATATGAAATTAGAATTTAACACTTCTTTCCTGAAATTTGTCTGCAAAAATAAAAAAATTGCATAAATATCCGTCGGAAAGTAATAACAAATGGTAGCAATGCCATTTATCTACACGAAAATCGAAATTACTTCCCGAACGACCTCATATATGATCTTGTTTCCATTTTATGGATACGAAATTGATACACTGTGCCATGGAAATCACAAATTTCCCCGACATGGTTTTCACTGCCAAAATTTCACCGACACCAGATTTGACAAAGATTTTTACCGACAACTAATCTAAAATCGTTGTCGGTTAAATTCGTGTCGGCAAAGTAGTCATCGGTCAAATCTGGAGTCGGTGAAAAGCGTGTCGGTGATTTCCATGGAACCCATTGATACAGTACTTCATATATAAATATTTCGTAATTGATTGTTGTTTAATAATAGTACTTTCAATTTATTGATTGGTTTAATTAATTGATTGGTGCTGAATAACAGTACAGAAGTTTTTAGTGGTGACCCAGAGTCACCCCGCCACTGCTAAGGGTTAAAAGATGATCGTCGTTACATAACACGATCAAGCACATTACGAAATAACTTTCAGCCAATTATATTATACGTGAAAACATGTTAGCAGAGTGAAAAATGGTTTCGAAAGACAATCGAAGTTGAGAAGATTCATCAAGCTAATTGTGTCCCAGGGGAGCTGATGAGATACGGTTAGGTTTTTATCAACCGACACCGCCCACCCTCAGTCGATGCTATCAAGCTCTATTATCAAATCAAAATGATCAATCATCAGGGTCAATAACAAATACACGGTAAAAGTGGCTTTCTCGCCGATGTGGCAAACACAAAAGGCGATAGCCGGTTTTCAAGAGGGTCCGGTGAAAGGCTGTAGAAGTCACCGGGGGCGGATTCAGTGAGGGAAAGGTGGTGGCTTGTTCTCAAGCTTGGCCAGGGGTGTCTATCATACGTGAGCAAATGCAGGGATTGCCGGCCGTAATCTGTATAATCGTTTGCCCGTCCATCGATCATGTTTTAACAATAAACTTAATATGATTTTGCGTCAAACTGCCTGGAAAGCTGGACACGGTCTATGCGAACGTTCCCAGCCCATCCCTTGACGCGCGTATGCAAGGTTCGTGTAACAAAGGAAAATCCATTTCCAC
>JAQQRY010000184.1:0-10197 GCA_028455595.1 Lasioglossum vierecki | reverse complement strand
TTTTTTTAATCGTACACATTAATCAATCGATCATGATTAAAATTTTAATCGATTAATGCCCAACTTTGCTATAAACTGATCTTTCTACTATGCACACAGACAAGTTTACGATCGTCGGGTGAAATTCGTACGGTAAACTCAGGTGAAAAGTGTGCACTAATCCGTGGAGTACAATTTTCAGCCGTTCTAGTCTCACGAAGATGAACAGAGTAAGGCGATGTATAGAGTATAGAGTATAGATACATACGTACGCCAGTAGGAGTGTACGGTGGCTAGTGAAATATCAACAGGTGCAGTCAGTCGGTTGTTTCGCTTAATCGGTTCCTATTCTGTGACCGAGACTTCTAAGCTCCGCCCTGTAATTCGTGATAGCCCTCGAGAGAATCCAGCCGATGCGATTCCAGTGTCTTCAGCCAGGTATGATTATCCGATCGCCTTTCGGAATCGTCCAGATTCTAGACTCCAGAACGTGCGACCACGCTGATTGAAAGTGAAATAACCCGGTCTCATCTCCCTTTAGAAACCACCGGTCCTGGAACTAGAGAAACTGTGACAGGATTACAATGACCTCACTCAAGTGTTGTTCGAGACAGTAACGTCTCGATATACACTTCAGGTGCAAAAGAAAGATGCAGCCAGTATAGTTATAAGTTGACTGCGTATTTTATTTATTTATCAAAAAAGTGGGCAGGCACAATCTGAAGCAGTGGACATATTTATTATTATTATTTATTTATTATGAACGGACCGAGGTCCATTTATACAAATGTTTACAATATAACATGGACTTAATGTAAATTACTAAGAAAGGACATGCACAAAAAAAAAAATAAAAAAAAGATAAAAGAAATACAGAAAAAACTGTTGGCAATATTTAAAATATTTAAAGACATCAGTGGATTGGTTTCAGCGCAATTAAATAATTGAAAGAAGGAAGAAATGTTTATTTCACTCTTCTGTCTTACAATCAATGCAAACATTTTTTATTTTGCATAAGGATCTGCAGACTAATTATAAGATATACATAACAAACAAAATCTTTACGTAAAAGTTGTATTGTACAATGATTGATTCATTTATTTTTATATTTTATATTGATTTATTTATTCTTATTTATTGATTTATATATTGATTTATTATTTATTTATACACATATATTCTCAGAATCTCTTCAGTTTCAGTTGATCTTCTTCAGTTGGTCTGAACGTGATTTTGGTCATTGTAAAATGATATAGAATGGATTACTAATATTATATTTGTTACAATTGTTAATACAATTAATACAATTACAATATATTATTACAATAAATTGATTATAGCCCAATAATGATAGTAGTTGATAAGAGATATTAAAGATAGTAAAGATATTTTTGTGGGCACTTATTTGATACATTTATGTAATCAGATAAAGAGATTCAATCTCTTCTTAATATTTAAATATACATACAATATTTATTTTATATTAGGTAACAAATATTTCTTTTTAAATATGCAAAATGAATCTTTATTTAATATTAGAAATAGAATATTTTATTTCAATGTACAGATAATATTTATTTCATATTATGAAAAATATATTTCTTTCTCATTATAAAATAAATCTTTATGTAGTATCAAAAATTATATAAAATTATATAATACAATATAAAAATTTCTTAATTGTAATAGGGTCCTTTCGAAGATAAAATGGAATATTCCCTCAAGCAGTGCACAGGAAGTAATAGATATTCACAGTTTCTAATTTATGTTAAAACTTTTAATTAAATTTGAAAATATTATTGAATTTATATTTTTCAAATATTGGATTCACATTTACTTTATATTTTTTAAAATATATAGTTTATATTCTCTGAATATTTAGCTTATATTTTTTAAACATTCAATTTATATCTCTTGTACATGTATACAATATTCAGATCCAATATTTTTCTCATATGAAAAAATGTGGCTTAAAAAATATCTTTCCAATATTTGAAAAAAATGTTTATCTAATATTTTTGTGCTACTAGGGGTTATGCAGTCGTTCTGTGAAGAGGACGTACTATGCACTCGATAAATGTGGTAGTGTTATTTTTTACTATAATTCCACAGGCCAATAATTGCGCGGACTGTAATCGTATTAGCACATTAAATTAAACCCACTGACGTTAACAAAACACGCCGCACGGTTTACCCCACGTAGTAACAGACGTATCACGGATACGCGTGACACCTTCGTCTCTATTGTCTACTTGATCCTTCCGGTTTGATATCCTATCCGTGGCGCGTAATCGAGTCAGAACCGTCAATCATTCAGTAGACCGAGAGAGGGAGAGAGAGAGAGAAAGAGGGAGAGAGTGGAGAATTGTAACAGGCGGGTTACAACGGGGGGAAACAATAAAAGAAAGTCGGGCTTGGGAGAAACAGCGGAGAAAGTAAAGAGCTAGAAGCCAATGGGGCGCGGAAGGAGGCCGGTGCTAGGCATAAGTTGTTTGGCATTCATTTGGCGTGCAATGCTGAGGCCATTCCGAGATTGAATCCCACAAAACTGGCTGCGCCACGGCGTTATAATTAATTTATAATACCTCTAATTACGTGGCCATGTCGGATGTGGCTGTCCCGACGTTTAATTTGTCCGCTAATTAAACAGGGAACGCGCCCTACGAGCGTGCAACGCGCCTACATAGTTTCTACGGTTTTCTCTCTCTCTCTCTCTCTCTTTCTGTTACACGGCACCATGCCCTTTCCCAACGACCTACCGGCCGCGGCCGTTCAGGTTATGTGCCCTGAAACGACGAACACACGACTGCTCTTTGCGGTTAGGCTTTATCCCCTTGCATCCCCGGGTGCCTATCGCCGAGATTTACGATGATCTTCGCTGATAACCATCCCCTTTTTTCGAACGTCTTCACAGCCAACGTTGAATAGCGTTTCTACTTGATCTTTTCATTTATTTAGCAACCTCTAAACTGTGTAGAGCGATTTCTAAAGTGGCTTGTGACAATTTTTAAATGTTTTATTTACCGCAGATATCCCTAGTAGCACAAAAATATTCGATAAATATTTTTTTTCAAATATTGGAAAGATATTTTTTAAGTCACATTTTTTCATATGAGAAAAATATTGGATCTGAATATTGTATACACGTACAAGAGATATAAATTGAATGTTTAAAAAATATAAGCTAAATATTCAGAGAATATAAACTATATATTTTAAAAAATATAAAGTAAATGTGGATCCAATATTGGAAAAATATAAATTCTATATTTAAATAACATACAATAAAATTATCAAATTTAATTAAAAATTGTAACAAAAATTAGAAACTATGAATATCTATTACTTTCTGTGCACTGCTTGAGGGAATATTCCATTTTATCTTCGAAAGGATTTTATTACAATTAAGACATTTTTATATTATATTATATAATTTCTGATATTACATAAAGATTTATTTTGTAATAAGAAAAAACATTTTCTTCATAATATGAAATAAATATTATCTGTACATTAGGATAAAATATTCTGAAATAGAGATCCATATAATATTTAGAAAAGAATACTTTTCTCGTAACATGAAATAGATATTTCCTGCATATTTAAAAACAAATATTCTGTTTGTAATATTAAACAAAGATTTGTTTCATAATGAGAAAGAAATATTTTTTTCATAATATGAAATAAATATTATTTGTATATTAGGAAAAAATATTCTACTTCTAATGTGAAATAGAGATCTATACAATATTTAGAAAAAAATGTTTTTCTCGTAACATGAAATAGATTTTTCCTAAATATTTCCTGCATAAATATTTGTTACTTAATATAAAATAAATATTGTATGTATATTTAAATATTAAGAAGAGATTGAATCTCTTTTAAAATGAAAATATTCTAATGTGTCGTATTATTTTTGTTGTATTTGCAGGTCTGGAATTAACTCTTTTTGTAGATCAATAAACCAATCTTCTATTTTTTTCAGAGAAAACAATATATTTTTTGGACAAATTTAATTTACGCGTACAATTCGAGAACGTATGTATCGCGTAACAATAGAATTTGGTGTACCATTACTTGGAGTAAACGCTAAAAATCAAAATAAACAAACTATCTCACTGTTTCACAAAATTGTGGTGCGTTAAAGCTCGAGCTTTTTAATTATTTTGTGAATAATGAATGGAAATCAAGTTCGTTTTGAAGATTTGATAATGGCGAGTTCATATACGATACTGGCGAGTCTGCTGAAGTTTCTTTCAAAGTTTCAAGTCTATCGGAGAGCTAGATGTCGCGTCGAGATGTGCCAGTCGTATCAGAAACTAAGGTTCCGAGAAATATACGTTTAATGTTTTTTCTTCCAGTTATATGGATATTACTTATTTCAGAAATCCATAACTTCGTTATTTTTATGAATAGAAGAAACGACGGTTTCGAAGTTCTACACCAGAATACCCTCGCAGTGCGTTCGCTATCCCCATTACTCTCCATAACAGCTTTCGCAACTACAATGTTTTACGAAATGTTACATATTCGTACTTTATGAAACGTGACAAAAATTTACCACACTAAAATAGATGCCGTATACTCCACGAATCTCCGGTGTTGTAATTTTAATTTTCGTGCTATGCGTTGTAATTTGGGTTTAGAAGCGCGTAAAATTAATTTTAGTTTCGTTACGCAAAATATGGTGTTGCGGTTATTCAATAATATGTACATATCTTTTGTAATTTGATATTATAATTTGTTATTCCATTGTACTATATTATATTTGTTAATATAATTGTTTTATTTATTTTATATTTTATTTTATATAATATTTCATATAATATTTATATTTTATTTTACATAATATAATACATAATATTATAATTGTTAATATAAATATATATATATACTAGCTTTCCCCCGCCACGCGTTGCTATGGCACAGTATTTTTAAAACTATGTACATGTTGAACGTGTTTTTGATAATCTATTTCGTTCAATTCCATTTCGCTTTTCGCATTGCTCTCTAGTTCTCTCTCTCTCTCTCTCTCTCTCACTATCTCTCTTTTCCTCCCTCTCTTTCCCTGTCTCTCTCCCTCCCTCTCTCAAATTGAACATAAGTGCTACCAGTCAAAAGTTATAATCAGAAACGTGCCCAAAAGAGGGCGAAAAAGTTGTATTTGGTCTGTTTGTGACGGCATCATTTGAGAACGGCAGAACGTAGAAACCTGCAGTTTGAACTGTGAGACGCGGTGTTTCTTCGGGAAGGTTTTGGTGCAAACCGCATTCGATAAAGTACATTTGTTCAAAATTTATAATCAGAAACGTGGCCAAAGGAGGGCGAAAAGAAAAGATAATTTGGACTTGCTCTCGCACGTAAGCCAGCGCAGCAGAAACAGTCCATAACAGTATTCATTATTGAAGGACATTAAAAATCATAAATGATTCTGTTTTGTCATCAATATGATGGCGAGTTACAACAAAGTGGATAGCGCGAAAATATTCCTCATGCTCAAATACCTGTGACTACAAATTTTCATAACGATAGGTTCAACGGTATAGAAGTTGATGTAAAGCAGCGCCATCTACAGCGGCGAGTTACAACAAACTGAATAGCGTATAAACCTTCTCCATGAAAAAATACATATACGTGCCAAGTTTCATGTTAATCGGTCAAACAGTTTCGAAGTCTATTAATCATATATATATATATATATACAAACATCCATTTTTATATATATAGATATACAAACATCCATTTTTATATATATAGATAGTTACAACAAATTGGTGCGAAAATATTTCTCAAGTTCAAATACCTATGTAAACAAATTTTCATAACGATAAGTCCATCCGATCAAAAGTAATGATCAGAAACGTGCCGAAAAGAGGGAGAAAAAGTGGTAATTACGTCACAAGTTTTGAACCAATAGAGTTTTTTGAATGCGGTTTGCTTTTAAACATTCCCGAAGAAACGCCGCATCTAATGGTTCAAACCCCAGCTTTCCACGTTGAGCAGTTTCGACGTCTATTAATCATATATATATATACAAACATCCATTTTTATATATATAGATATATATATATGTAAATTTGTTATTCCTATATATGTTAATTTACTATTCTTATTTCAATGAACGTTCATATAACTCCATTTTTTATATTACTCATTCCTCATAACATAAACAATTTCTGTACGCTTCTAAGACACTTTCGAATAGATTCCATATAAATATACTAAAACATTCTATTCTTTATAAAAATATTAACCAAAATGCAGGTATCAATACAAATGTGTATTTCTTCTTATCGTTGAAATTATTAAATGTATTATTCAAGTTTCAGTCTTTTTTCATTTTATTTGTACTGCATATTTTCTTATCTAATGTGCTTTATCACTTTCCCTAGATAACTATAGTATTCTGTTTGCTTTGCCGATTGGTTTTACTGGATCGCACCGTTAATATGTATATCTTCATTCTTTTCACGGGACAAATCTTTTCGTCACGTTTCAATTGTTTGATAAAATATGAAAGTGTACACCGATCGTCTCTATTTTGATATTAATATTTAAAAATCCACCTTACCCTCTTTTTCCTGGTTTTAGACGGATACAGACTTTTAGAGACATCACTGGATTCGTTCGTACTTATCATTTACGCTTTTCGGCAAGGTTCGAAAGAAATGAAGTAGATCTCGTATCAGGTAGGTGCGAAGATGAAAGCCGGAACTCGTACAATGATATCATTTTGGTTCGTCTTTCTCTTTAATGTTTCTCTTTGACGGTGAACTTTAATTTCCTATGGGAATTCGTGGACACTCTGCAGGTACGGTATCTATTACCTCGGTCTCGCCGGTTTGTCCTCGACCAGATCTCTCTTGCTTCTGCACCCTGAATACTATATATTCTGTCGCTTATTGCGTCCACCAGGATCAAACGCAACCCTTTATACATACATCCTGCAAATTATCGAAACGCTTCTGTTACGGCCACGTCTAATAACACGGTCCAACAGCCAAAAATCTTTTCGATTCTCACTATGCGATTCTGATCAGAGTTTTTCATGCTGATTCCGCATATGGTGTTAATATTTCTCCTAGACGCACAGTTTTTGAGAAATTTGACTTTGAAAGAAAAACATATTTTTCGACTTTGAACAAATATTGTGATTTTATTATAAAAGATATTGTATTGTTTTTTACATCAGAAGATTCTCCAGACTTTCCCGAATCTAGTGATGTGCAATAGTAATACATTATGATTGTTTAAACATGTTTAAACAATCATTGAAGACGGAGAGGCACCACTTTTGCACCGTTTTTTGCTGATATTTTTTAATTTATCTGAAAAAATAAGGGTCCAGCGGATAATTGAACTGCACCACGCGATAGAGCAGACTTTTGTCTTGAGAAACCACCCTGTCAAATTGCGAACGGCGACGTTTTTACCGAATCAGAAAGCAAAATATCATTGCGGAACACTTGACAGGGTGGTTTCTTAAGATAAAAGTCTGCTCTATCGCGTGGTATAATTAGATTTTCCGCTGGACCCTTATTTTTTCTGATACATTAAAAAATATTATCAAAAAACGGTGCAAACGTGGTGCCTCTCTTTTGTTAAATATCTTTTATAATAATATCACAATATTTGTTCAAAATCGAAAAATATGTTTTTTTTTCAAAGTTAAATTTCTCAAAAAATGTGCGTCTAGGAGAAAAAATAAGACCATATTCGGAATCAGCACGAAAAACTCTGATCAGAATCGCATAGTGAGAATCGAAAGGTCAAAAAAAAGTTTGAATTTGTTGGACAGTGTAATTGGTCCGGCAGGTTCACGTTTCTCATTCCGAGAACTATAAACCACGAAAACTGTGGTTCAAAAAATATACAGGGTGTCCCAAAATTCGTGTACTTCCCGGAAATGGGAGGTTCCTTGGGTCATTTGAAGCGACATTTTCCTTTACAAAAATGACGCCAGTGGCTTTGTTTAGGAGTTATTAACACAAACACAGACCAATCAGAGTGCGGCTAGAGCAAACGGAGTCCGACTCAGCGACAGGTCCCGCTTAGCGTGGCGGCGCCATTGGCCGAGCCAGATTCAATCCGCTGTAGCCGCGCTCTGATTGGTCCGTGTTTTTTGTTAATAACTCCTAAACAAAGCCGCTGGCGTCATTTGTGTAAAGGAAAATGTCGCTTCAAATGACCCAAGGAACCTCCCATTTCCGGGAAGTACACGAATTTTGGGACACCCTGTATAAACTATACGCATACATAAATATACAGGGTGTTTCATCTAAGACAGGACTTCATCAAGACCAAAATATCTCCTCCAATTGTGGGAGTGTAAAAAATATTTTGTGCACTATTTGAATGGTTTGAAGGAAACGTTTTATTGCAAACAATATTTTTTCCGAAGGTCATTTTTTCGAAGTTATCATGGTCATCGGTGTTTTTTGATGCATAACTACATCTTTCTTTAATTGCATCGTGCAGCTGATCGAAAAATATGTTCAGATATGTAGAGTAACATGACCTTGAAATGACTGATATTAGGTTACTCGGAGCAACGAGATGAGGCAATAAAAAAATGGACTGTTCTTCCGTTTACGGTCCACCTCAGAATTCAATGAAATTTTGAAAATAAAAGTTCTTTTTTTACTAAAATGACGATTGCCAGAAGGATTTTTGGCGAGTCGAAAAAATTTTTTTTATCATTTCATGCCCGAATTTCAAATCCGAAAAGTTTATTTAGGGGTTAGGATGCGGTGGGGGCGACCACGCGTACGAAAATCCAGGAGTAGTCTTTAAAAATTGAAAGATTACCTTATATATGTATCACTCTAAATTAAAGAGGATTCGCTTATAGATCATATGTGTGAATTTTTATGGTGCTATGAGGTGAACTAGGTCGGTGATGATCCATTTTTACAATTAATTGAAGATATTCTATATAAAATAAAAAGTCGATAAGTCGGTAAGGTAGAGAGCGATATTGAAATGATAAAAAAAAATTTTTCGACTCGCCAAAAATCCTTCTGGCAATTGTCATTTTAGTAAAAAGAGCACCTATTTTCAAAATTTCATCGAATTCTGAGGTGGACCGTAAACGGAAGTTTCGCCAAAAAATGTAGTTATGTATCAAAATACATCGATGTCCTCAATACCTTCTAAAAAAATGACATTTGGAAGAAAATATTCTAGTCACATATTTGATCCAAATATTTTAGACGAAACATCCTGTATAGATAAATGTTCAATACGACTTCCTTGTGCATGAACTGAAGGTCACCTTAATTTCTAACGACGTGATGCAGCTAAACAAAATTACAGACACCATTACCATTAACATTTGCCTCTTTCATCTTTTTCATCATAGTAGTTTTCGAAAAGAAACCGCTGGCTGGAACTATATTTTTGTCAAAATATTTTTGCAAGTACGACTGCGTGTGTGAATTTCAATGTAATTCGTCGAGTGGATAAAAATAAAATTCTCGATACTTCATATAAATTAATGAAACCCAACGTTTTCAAATGAATTATTCGATATAAAATTAGTAATTCAGCAACGGTAATGCAATTTTAGTCAAATATATACGATATCGTATTTAAAATCTTTCTCGCATAACCGTAACATTTCACTGGAGATGTATCACAATGCGAATTACGAAGATCGTTAAACAACGTTGCAGGGATCAAAGTGTTTTATTTTGTAAAAAGTTCACAATTTTTTTCATTAAATGTTCTCTTCTCCGCACGCGTACACGTTAATGAAATTGCAGGATTTAAATTGATGTCGATTGGATGCGAACGTTTTCATTGCGCCTAATTGAAAATAAACGACTTATCTCTTTTATTACTGTACTATTATCGTTTGTTTGATCTCTTTAAAGGTATCAACGAAGTTGAAAGCTCTTGGTTTACTTTGGACGTTTGCTCGCCGATCGACTTCGCCATTTTCTCCTTTTTTCGCTTATTCATTATTATTTTTAATTCGGTGGCAATATTACATCGTCCGAACCAATGAACTTGTTCGACTAACACGACTGAAAATTATAGCATGCATAAAACAATCGTTGGAATAAACATTTAATTGTTCTTACTGTACCGAATAAATGAAACGAACTTTCAGCTAACGAGCTTATTACTAGACTCCGGATGTTATGCGTTTACGATTAAAATGAATACAGTAAAACATTGATATAGGGAAATGGAAACTGTAGGATGTAAAAAAAA
>JAQQRY010000018.1:0-29991 GCA_028455595.1 Lasioglossum vierecki | reverse complement strand
ATCAATACATATGGGATCCAGCAGAATTACACCTGCCGAGTCGTATCGTACATATACATACCATACGCGCACATCTTCATCGTTATTATTTTTTTTTGTATGTAAACAATATTTAATCTATATATCTGGGGTTTTTATGCCGCAAGGCTTTTCCCCAATGAGCCAATAAATCGATCAATTTATTTCGGCTCAATTATGTTTTCGTTTATTAATCATTTATTCCTTTTACCTCCTTTTATCCTAACATTATTTTTGAAACACGGGATTTCTCCATATTGGAGAGATTCCGACGATACACCTTTATTTACTCAATAACCGTAATCGAATCTCATATCTCTACAAGTGAAAATAAACACTATTTATTGCAAGCGATTGCAATAAAAATTTAAAATCCCCAAATTGTTTTGAGGTGTTTTTTTATCCCCTTTTAAAGATTAGGGAAACCAATAATACTTCATGGTTTCGTTTCAGGTTAGTTATTGTATCGCGCATAAGTATTACAAAATTTTTTACGCTAAATTATAATTAGCCAACCTTTAGTCATCATTTTCCAAATGATTATTTCTTACAAACGTCTTCTGTTCGTAACACAACGTAAACAAGTTACGCTATGAACTGATGTACTATTTCATCTTTTAAATTTTCGCTTACAGATTCGCCTGTAATTAATTATCCTATTGATTTTTTTTCAAAAAATTATTTATTTGGACATTTTGACATAATATGAACATAGTTTTCAATCGATACGAAGCAGTGCCTTTTCGGATTTTAAGTAACATATAATTTTATATAATTTTTATATAATTTTTTTAATATAATTTAATATAATTTTGTGATACCCTGTACAGTTATTGTTTAGTCTCATGTAAATTACCGTTTTGTTCAACCTCATAGCAATCTTATCTTCCGCTGATTGCAGTACATGCAACTTGTACCCTCTTTTGATACTATATCTTAAACGTCTGTTAGTAATGACGTTGTTACCACAGACACCAGTCACTATAAAACAGCGACTTTCGACAAGAATGAAGAACTCAAATTCAAAACTGACAAGAGATTGAAACCTGCGGATACTGTTCTTTTAATTTTGACTTTTTGAGACACATTTCCATTTCATTTTCTTACAATTGACTTGGACAATGTCCACTGTGCATCAAAATCAGCAATCTAAGCTCGACTATTGGGTGAGTACGAAAATAACGGCGAATTATTGCACTTCGAATTTTTCATATTATCTATATCTATATACAGGGTGTCCCAAAATTCGTGTACTTCCCAGAAATGGGAGGTTCCTTGGGTCATTTGAAGCGACATTTTCCTTTACAAAAATGACGTCGGCGGCTTTGTTTAGAAGTTATTAACGAAAATCACGGACCAATCAGAGCGCGGCTACAGCGGATTGATTCTGGCTCGGCCAATGGCGCCGCCACGCTAAGCGGGACCTGTCGCTGAGTCGGACTCCGTTTGTTCTAGCCGCGCTCTGATTGGTCTGTGTTTTTTGTTAATAACTCCTAAACAAAGCCGCTGGCGTCATTTTTGTAAAGGAAAATGTAGCTTCAAATGACCCAAGGAACCTCCCATTTCCGGGAAGTACACGAATTTTGGGACACCCTGTATAAATAAAAATGAAATGCTGTTCGTTTGTAAACGCATCACTTGAGGATGGCTGGACCAATTTGGCCAATTTTTAATGCATAAAGTTTTTAGGGAAAGAAAAATTGCAAAAGTTGCCCGGAAAATGAAAAACTCAGAGTAAAATGAAAATGTTTTTTTTCTATGGGATTTTTCTATGAACTCAAGATTCAAACGATGGATATGCGTAATTATTTTTTTGTTTCGATCATTATAGTCCTGGAAAAGTCTTCAGGAAAAAAATTAGAGACAATTACAAAGAAAATTTGGACAAGATAACGTCTGTCGGGTCAGCTAATTTCTAATAAATTTAATTGTTTGTATTATCTGTTATAGATCATATTAAAGCTTATTTATTGATTTAATTTCTGAAACACAATATTCAACTATCAGTTTTGTATTTAATATTTTTATCTTTAGTTCTTATTAGTGTTTAAATCTATATGAATAGTTGATCGTGAGGCAGTTGATCTTTGTATAAAGTTATAAATGTTTAACATTAATCACAAGATTAATTTATATTATCAATTAAATAATTTATTTATATTAGTTTATAGTTGAATTAATTCGAATAAAATAGAAATCTCAGGATTTTTCTGTAGCTACTTGCTTACATAGTTCTTTAATTTGAACTGTCAGTAAACTTCAAGTGAGAACTAAACCGAAGAATTGTCTGAATTTGATGTTAAAATTTCCACGTTTACTCAAGTATAATTTCTCTGCGATCCCACACTTTTTAATTTATGTTTAAGGGACAAATGTCGCGCATGTTTTACGATACTAACGGAATGTCAATTATCGAAAAAAAGATGTCAAGTTACGCAACAAACTTGGAAAAACACAGTAACGACAGTCGTGCGGATAATTATGTTTTATGGTACAATAGTATCGCGTGGTGATCGTTTGTCATGTGTCGCGAACTTCACTTTTTCCTCGTAAGTTTTAAGAATTATTACAAGTCTGTACATAACATGGCACTTTGTGAAAACCTTTCGAAAGATCGGCTGATCGGTTTTTCAGTTTACGATCATTATTATGTACTATATGTATAGAACAAAGTTTTTTTTTATTCAAAAGCGTTGAAAGTTATTTCGTCGAAGTGAAACGGAAATTCGGAGGATGAACTAATTCGTAATTCCTGTTTCTTGGAATGGATGCAGTACACTTTTATTTTGCATAAAACTCTACTAATGAGTGTCAAGAGCTCGATTGAGAACGTTGAAAATAAGTTTATTTTTGCAATTGTCTGTTTAGAAATTACGTGCGATCTACTTCATACATATAATATTATCATAACATATTAACACCGCTCAGTATTTTATCATTATTTGGTTTTAGTATGAAAGTTCCATTATAGACGATAAGCCAAGATATATGCGTGGCAGTGAACATGTTAGGGGATTTTCTCGTTGTAGGCACAATTCGTTTAGCTGTCAGTTTATATCACTTATGTTATCCAATAAATTTCTGCTGACACATTAACTGCCGTTTCCCCTGTCCATAAATATTAGAACAGTCAGGGATGTTATAGAACAATTGATATTTAAACAATGATGTGCAATTTATGCTGATATATTCTAACACAGTAGGACTTCAATTAACCCGATCCCGATTATAAACAAATATGCGTTCAAATACGATTATATTATGAAAAGAAATAAATTTTCAAATATTTGTTTTGGAATATAATCTACATTTTAATTATTTCCCTCGGACCTTTTTTATCCGAGCGATTTGTCTCCTGATAAACTCTAAACGATCAATAATATTGTCAACATTCGCTACAATATTGACGCTTTATATTAAAGCGCGCATAACAGTGCCTTTTTTCTGGGTATTGGGCCTAACTACAGTAAGGAGTAGAGATCCCCGTTTCACGTGTATGTAAATACACGTGGTACGTGAAAGTTCAGCCTCCTAGAAGATAGCCCCCCACTTGTTGAATTCAACAATTTCAACAATTGTGCTGAATTGTGCTAGGTTTGTGCTATATTGTGCCCAAATATTATCACTATAATATGAAAAATAAGATGAAAAATTGTGAAAAACTATTTTTTGAGTAGCCCCCCACTTTTCATTGTTTTTCAATTTTCTCAATTGTGCTCAGTTGTGCTAAGTTGTGCTAAGATTGTTCTAAGACGCTCAAGTATTATTTTTAAAAAAATTATAAATAAAAAAGTTGTAGTAAAAAAAATGTTTTCGACATCTAATTAACGTTTAAGTAAGAAATAGTTATCCAAACAGAATATAATCATATATCTAAATTGTGCTAGCCTAGCACAAGTCAGCACAACTTTTAAATTCCCCGGCACAACGATATAAAGGGCACTTTACTTCTAGCGCGAAGGGCCGCCTACAAGAGTAAAGTGCCCTTTATATCGTTGTGCTGGGGAATTTAAAAGTTGTGCTGACTTGTACTAGGCTAGCACAACTCAGATATGCGATATAATCCTTGTCGGATGACCAGAAAGTCGGAAAATTATATACCGTCTTAGCGCGGAGGGCCGCGTATAAGTTTATCTCAAAAAATCAGGGTGCAGCGAAAAATCGAACTATATCACGAGATAGAGCAGACTTTTATCTTCAAACTAACAATTTGAAATTAACAAGTCGACGTTTTTTTCGAACCCAAAAGCAAAATATCTTGTCCGACCAGTTGCCACCAGTGCCGTGGAGTATCTCGACGTATCTGTTGGCAACTCATGCTCTCGTTGATATTTAGCTTTCGGGTTCGAAAAAAACGTAAACTTGTTAATTTCAAAAGGTTAGTCTGAAGATAAAAGTCTGCTCTATCGCGTGATATAGTTCAATTTTTCGCTGCAACCTTATTTTGTAAAATAAACGTAAACATATCCTCACAAATTGGTGCAAAAAGGTTCTCTCCATCTTTAACGATTGTTTAAACATGTTTAAAGATTCATAATGTATTAATATTGGATATCACTGTATTCGGGAAAGTCTACAGAATCTATTTCTGCAAAGAACAGTGCAATATCTTGTATAATAACATGACAATATTTGTTTAAAATTGAAAAATATATTTTTTCATTCAAATTATATTTCTTAAAAACTGTGCGTCTAGGGGAAAATTGAGGGCAGATTCTGATTCAGCGCAAAATACTCTATAGGAATCATCCAACTGCAATTGTTTAACAAATTTAGTATTGGACAGTGTAAATAGAATCGGAAACTTTTTTCCAGCAGTTGTATCAATCGGAAACTTTTTTCCCAGTAACAATTTGTTTATTCGTTCGTTTCTTTGCCATAATAAATGTAAGCGTGTGTTATTTTGTTGTTTTTCATTCGTTAATAAGCTCCTTTTCATTTCTCATCAGTTTTAACTCCGTAAAGTAATATTTTATACTTCTAAATTGTGAATGTTTTCTCTAAAGTCCGTTTCAATATCTCCTATCGGAAACATTCTGACAGTGATAAAAACAGCAAAACAGCGTTTGCGACAAACAGTTGTTTGATTTTATACGAACATAATAGGAGCTGTGTGAGGGCTCATTATAAAGAGGAGGGTTAATTGTTGTAAGGTCCACTCATTATTTCAATAACAAAAATCGTTTTATATTAGAAAAATACATGGAAACCTAAGGGTGGTTGTCTCGATTTTTTCCCTCTACTTTGGACCTTACTGAGTGTACCTTACAACAATTAACCCTCCTCTTTACAAACAACTGCTTGCCGCAAACACTGTTTTCACTTGTTTTTCTAGTAATATTCTAGTAATATTTGCCTGTACCTTACCCCCTTAAGATTTATTTCATCCCTTCTGTCTATATTTCTACACAGCCGATTATTATTGACGTCTTGCATATAGTATTAGATGCATGCAGGAGAAAATGCAACAGAATTATTGCGATTTATCGAGATTTATATTGACTTTTTAGTTCTTTAACCCTCATCCGTTCCTCGTATCAGTTTGACGCAGTTTTTTCCCGAAATAAGTTATACTGTTCTGTTATTTATTGGTAAATTGTCCCAAACCTTTGTGCGACTTTTATTTTTTTTTAATGAAGAACACATAACAGAAACACCCAAGATGTAAATTAATCAATTTGACTAAATTAAGTTGAGTAAGTTAATTTATCAATTTCACTAAAAGAACACTGAAATTTTGTTTAATTTTTTATCACTGTGTCAGTTTTAGATCGAGGGCAGATTCAGTTCGTGAAATGAGGGACGGATGACGGGGATAAATAGAAGATAAATTTTCTTAACCCCTTACCGTATTATTTTCTTTAGAGTTACACTGATTAAAACGTCTGCATCTCCAAAAATGTTGTAGAAAGGAAAAGAAAATTTACATTTTTTGTATGGCTACATTTATTTGAATGCTTAACTATTGATTACAAACGAATTAAATTTTATTTCATCTAAAATGAAACGCGTAACATTCATACTTGTTAGACTTTGTTAAAAATCTTCATCACGAGTCTGGCTCGTCAAAATACGGCAAGGGGTTAATTTCACATAGTTGTAGATTTCCCTCTTTATTGTTTCAGATTGTTCAATGAAATGTCTTCGCTGGACCAGCTATCGTCTAGTATGAGCGCCACCGTTGTACAAACGAACCAAGAGCAAAATAACGATGAAAGATGCATCCACGGAAGCTCCATCGAGGCGTTCTACGCCGATTCGGTGATACTGATAACCGGGGCGACCGGTTTTCTGGGAAAAGCTCTAGTGGAAAAGCTGTTACGCTCGTGTTCGCGTCTGATGGCCATTTTCATACTAATCCGCCCGAAGAGAGGTCAAACGATCGAACAGCGATTGACGCGGCTACTACAAAATTCCGTAAAACCCTTTTATATTATACATACACATCTTACCGTATCACCTCGTTTATCGAAATCAATTTCGTCATAATCCATATAATTTCGGGCAAAATTAATTTTAGTTAATGTCGATTAACTCCAATCGACTTCAACATCATTCACTTAGTCTGTTCTACTAAACAGAGTTTAGAAATTCTGTAGATTGCTCGTGAAAAGCTCTGACTTTTGTTTTTGTAGATTAAATATGTTCTGTAGGAGTGTGCGGAAACACGAAATATCGGAAACCTGATACAGTGTGGGGCAAAAAGTAATTACAATTACAATTACTTACCAATTACTGTAATTTGTAATTGCAAAAATAAAAGTACAATTACATGTAATTGTAATTGGCAATTTCAATAACTTTTCGAATTACTTTAATTGTAATTGTAATTGTAATTACTTTGGCTCAACCAGTAATTGTAATTGCGGAGCACAATTACAATTACATGTAATTGTACTTTTATTTCTGCAATTACAAGTAATTCTAATTGGTAGTTGCAATTACTTAACGCCAAAATGGCACTGAAAAGATATTAGATACCTACTCAATGGAAATGTCTAAAAAGGACAAACAAAAAACATATGTTAGGAAATATTTATTATTTATTAAATATTTAGTTTTATAAAATTTATTTATATAAAACGATTACCATTACTTTTCAACATAACCGAATCGAAGATGAATGCATTGGAGGGTAGCATGCTTTTCGGAGGGTAGAGATGGAGATAGCACATCTGTGCAATATTTGAAGTTTTTTGAATTCGCGGATGGCGGAGGCAGAGCCAATGATAGATATGAAAATGAAACGAATGCTCAGTTACAAATTTATAATTATTTTTCGGATAAATCGTTCACTTATTTAATACTTGAAGCCTACCCCGCTATAAAGCAAACATTTTTTCGAACTAATACTGCTCTACCATCCTTAGCTCCAGTTGAAAGACTTTTTTCGTTTGCTTCCATGACAAACACTCTGAAAGCAAATCGATTATCCGACTCGAACTTTGAAATGAGGGTTATTTTGAAAAGTAATGGTAATCGTTTTATACAAATAAATTTTATAAAACTAAATATTTAATAAATAATAAACATTTCGTAATATATAATGTATTTAATAAATAATAAATAATAAATATTTCCTAACATATGTTTTTTGTTTGTTATTTTTAGACATTTCCATTGAGTAGGTATCTAATATTTTCTGAGTGCCATTTTGGCGTTAAGTAATTGCAACTACCAATTACAATTACTTGTAATTGCAACTACCAATTACAATTACTTGTAATTGCAACTACCAATTACAATTACTTGTAATTGCAGAAATAAAAGTACTATTACATGTAATTGTACTTGTAATTGCAGAAATAAAAGTATAATTACTGGTTGATTGCAATTGCAATTACAATTTTACTGTGATTCAAAAAGTAATTGCAATTACCAATTACAATTACATGTAATTGTGCTTTTATTTCTGCAATTACAAATTACAGTAATTGTTCTCTTAAATCATTAATTTTTATGTTTTGGACCATTATCTGTTTTCGCGCGCGTATTGAAATTGTAGTCCACTTTTGCTCATGTAATTGCAGATGTAATTAATTATTCATGTAATCAATTACTGCCCAACTCTGACCTGATATTCGTAACAAATCGGGAAAAAGGTGAATCGGGTCGGGGCGGGTTTCCGAAAATTTCGAGAATACTATGACATACACTCACAAGGGGGGTTACTCAATCGTAACACGCCGATTTTAATGAAATTTTGGTATGATATAGAACTAAAAAAAATATTTGACACATGTTTTTTTTATAGCGGCTGAGATTCACGTTAAGGGAGTGAAAATAGCTGTCAAAGTTGGGCTGGAAAATCCTATTTTATTGTACATTTTACAAAATATTCAAAATCCAATTTGTGCGTTTTCGAATGCCGAATCTTTTCGTTTAAATTTATTTAAAAAATGTGTTTTAAAAACATTAAAAAAATTAACTATTTTTGTAACATTTTGCGTTAAAACATTACAATTTTTTCGCTAGTATACACAGTCTACATACCTGCCACGGTCATAAAAGTCATACATGTGGCAATGCTTATGCGAGGGGTACAGGTTGTTAAGAAATTTTTAGTTTCGTCAAGCATAGGCGTATTCTACATCTTCGGATCGATGGAGATCTGTAAAAAAAGTTGCCGCAAAATTGTCCTTGACCTTCAAACTGAAGGTTGAAATTTTTTATTCTATTGTATTCTTTTTTACCCTCATGATGCGTAGAATACAATATAATAAAAAAAATTATCCTCATGATGCGTGGAATACAATACTATAATAATTTGATCTTCATGATGCGTAGAATACAATAAAAAAATTTGACCTTGAAATTCAAGGTCAAGTACAATTTTGCAGCAACTTTTTTTTACAGATCTCCATCGATCCGAAGATGTAGAATACGCTGACAACCGTAATGGAAAATTTGTTCGAGTAAGGATAACCGTTTATTTGGAGTTGTTCTACGTTGAAAGTAATGTGGTAGCCCTGAAAAGGGCTGATCTGTCTGTATATTTATACGAGTTTTCTATCGATAAAAAATGAGGGACTTAATACTTTCAGAGATATTCAATAAAATAGAATTTTCCACGCCAACTTTGAAAGCAATTTTCACCCCCTCAACATGAATCTCACAATCAGTCGCTATAAAAGAATACATGTGAAATATTTTTTTGTGTTCTATATCATACTAAAATTTCATTAAAATCGTCTGGTTACAATTGGGTAACTTCACTCGTTAGTATTATCCCGTAAAGTTATAACAATACTTATTACCACGTTGAAAATTGATTGTTGACAGATCTTCGACAAAATCCGAGCGGAAAATCCGTCCGCCCTTGATAAGGTCCATGCTATGAAGGGCGATGTTACTATGACGGACCTTGGCCTCTCACCCGCGGACAGAGAAACGCTGAAACAAAGAGTGAACATAGTATTTCATAGCGCGGCCACCGTGAGATTTGACGAGTCATTGAAAGTGGCAGTCAATCTGAACACGAAGGGCACAGATCGTATGATCGAGCTATGCAGCAGCATAAAAAACCTGGTTAGCTTCGTCCACGTTAGCACAGCGTACAGCAACGCGAATGTGAACGAAATCAACGAAGCCATTTATACGTAAGTGTCAATGCTGATCGTCGCTCGGCCTTCGTCGATCCTTGAAGGGAGGACATTTTAGTAGATCGCGCCTCATAGTTGTGATCGTCTCTTTCTAGATCCTTGTGTTGTGTGTCTTCCTTTTACATTCAAATGCGATCATGGATTCAGGGTTCACATGGATCATTTGATTTGGCTCTCAATCGTTTCTTTGTACAACTTGTTTAACCTTTTCAGCATTAAACTACGTGATACTCTTCTATACTAATCTCATTTAGCAAGGTTTATACGAAAAGCGATTTTTTATATAAAAAACAACCCGTTTAAACCCGTTTAAACCGGTTTCGAATTATTACAGATAAATAACAAGACATATTTACAACTTATGTAAAGAAGTTTTGAATTTTTTTTCATTTACAATAATTTAAAAATACAAAAAAAACATATTGTACATACACATACATACATGAAATTATTAAAATAAAAAATTAGCAATATAATAATCTTGAAAAAATCATAAATTATTATTTTATACTTCTTTCTTTGTTTACTAAAATATGACATCGAAAAGCAAGGAACGTCAATGGATATATTGCTTAATCGTGACCTTATTTTGGACATCAAATTACCAGAAATAGAAAAAACTCGCTCACTTGCTAATGAACTGGTCTTAATTATCTTTAAAGCATTAAATAACAAATTTACATTTTTTTCTTTTATTTGTAGTCTCCAAGACTAAAAACAAATTCTTTAATGTTTGAAGACTAGAGGAAGTCACTTCGTCACGATCTTGCAGATATTTATTTATTGCTATATCCATAGCATTTTTCATCGTAGATTTGTCGTGATTTTCTTCTTCGTCTGTTTTTTTTTAACATTACAATCATTTTCTGTAGAATGCTCTTTATATAATCTATATCTAAGAATAAAATAGATAATATCAGTCCGGATAAATTAATAATTTCAAATTTTGTAGCTAATGGAAGAAATTTACTAGAAGATATATAAGTGTTATGTATAAATTTAAAATTGGTCTTTTTTTTACTGAGAACCCTAGTATTCGAATTGCATAATTTTCTTTTAAAAACTGACTGACTGTTTTAAAAAATCGACACACATAGGGTTTGAAGTAATAGTTCTCGTAGAATGTATTAGGAATAAATATTTGAAATAATATTGTTTCTGTGTGGAAACGGTTCTGTTGTGGATTTTTATTTTAGTTTGTGAATTTCTATTTTAGTAATCTGAAACACAAAATAGAATATTGTATTTTTGTGTCTACTGAGGTTTGTTGATAAACATACAGGGTATCTTATCACCAAGAAGCTATTTCTACTCATACATCTATTGCATACCAACCATTATTTTCAGTAATAATATTTAAAATTAAAATTGAAAATAAAGACAAAGTCCAAATATTTTCAATATTCTTCAAACAAAATACTATTTTAAAAAATTACTGCTTCAAATAAATTATTTTATTTTCAAAAATTACTGCATCAAATAAAATATTTTATTTTTCAAAATTGTACACATACTTCAAAATAAATAGGTTTATTTATTATCTACTATTTAAAATACTATTTTCCCCAGCTCTGCGAGTAGTTTTGTATATTTATCTTTTTTTATTGTAAACACTTGTGTAAAAGGGCTTCAGTTCGTCTATAATAAATAATAATTTTGATCATTTTGATCATTGATTACAGCACGAAAGTGAAACCTTCAACAGTGATCAAAATGTGTGAAGACCTGGACGACCACATGATCGATATAATTGAAAAGAACATTTTGGAAAACCACCCGAACACATACACGTTTACGAAAAATTTAGCAGAACAATTGTTAGTAACGAAAGCTACGAAACTGCCAGTGGCTATAGTCAGACCCAGCATAATCGGAGCTGCGAGATCAGAACCCTATCCTGGATGGATAGACAGTCCGATTGGAGTTACAGGTATGTACATGGTCTCTGTTCATATACTAACCGAATCAAATGATTTTTGTGAACGGTTTCTTTACCAGAAATGTCTGTAGAATTCAAATAGGAATATTAAATTCCTGCTAGATAGTGCGCCGCAGGATACCATAGGGATCCGAATTTTAAATAAATTTTAATGTTTAACGATATGCAATTTTTCATTACTTCTCTTCTTCGTTAATAAGTTTATGAGAGTTTTCTTGCAACTTCTATTTCTAACTTGACTTTGAGGGCCTACAAATTTTTACCGCTTGGGGTCTCCACTTGAATTGAGCCGCTACTGTGTTAGATAAAGGGTTTTTCACGTAACTATCAAAATAGAGCTCCTTAATGTCCGCGTCGGCTCGTTTTCAAACCTTAAAAATCGTTTACAACTATTTGAGAGTAGAAAAATATACAGAGTGTCCCAAAATTCGTGTACTTCCCGGAAATGGGAGGTTCCTTGGGTCATTTGAAGTGACATTTACAAAAATGACGCCAGCGGCTTTGTTTAGGAGTTATTAACAAAAAACACAGACCAATCAGAGCGTGGCTAGAGCAAACGGAGTCCGACTCAGCGACAGGTCCCGCTTAGCTCTGGCGTCATTTTTGTAAAGGAAAATGTCGCTTCAAATGACCCAAGGAACCTCCCATTTCCGGGAAGTACACGAATTTTTGGACACCCTGTATAAGGAGAGTCCCCTCTATCTTTTCACTGAAACACTCGCATGTTAATTTTCCGCAAAACACCTAATTTTTCCCAAGTTTTACTAAAATCAATGTTTTTCGAAAATGCTGTGGCGATAGAGCAATTTTACTTTTAGGATTTGATGTTGGACAGGGTGTATAGAAAGTTAATGTTCATCCGTCCTAGGGATGGAACATCTTGCCCTCACCAATGCCCCTCGAGAGAGATCAAGGGAGAAAGAGGAAAAAAAGGGGCGAAACCTCTGGATCGGTGGACATTGTAAGAGAAACATGCTGGAACATTGTTCATAACAAAGACTTTTTATACACCCTGTGCAGTGTTATTGCTACACTACCTTGTATTAGAAAAAAATATTTCAAATATTATTATATTTTCGGCTTTATTTTGCTTAAAGAAAATAATGTTTTAAATAAGATATACAATTTCAAAAATAAAATATTTCTATTTTAACAATGAGAACCACAAAATAAAATATTTCTATTTTAATAATTTGAAACACAAAATAGAATATTGTATTTTGTGCGTCGTTATACCTAATACTTTCAGAAATCGCATTACTTATAGGTAATTTAATATTTCTTATATTAGAAATAATTTAAAGAAGAAGTGGTACTTAATATAAGAAACTATATCATTTGCTATATTTTAGTTTTATTTAATAATAACTATTTCTACTCTTAAATCTGTTGAATGCGAACCATTATCTTCAGCAATAATATTTAAAATTGAAATTGAAAATAAAGAAAAAATCTAAATATTTTCAATATTCTTCCAATAAAGTACTAGTTTCAAAAATTACTGCCTCAAATAAATTATTTTATTTTCAAAAATTACTCCATCAAATAAAATATTTTATTTTTCAAAATTTTACACATACTTTAAAATAAATAGAACTATTTATTATTTACTATTTAAAATACTACTTTCCCCCAGCTCTGTCCTTGTATATGTATACGCACATACATATACACATGCATACATATATCTAAATGGATTGTTTGATTTTCGCAGCTATTATGAGGGATATCGCCCGAGGTGTCTTGAAAACAGCCATGTGCAAGTCGGAGAAGGCCTGCGACTTGATACCTGTGGATTATGTCGTCGACACTTTGATTTGCGCCGCTTGGAACAATACAATGCAACAGAGCAATTCCATTAAAGTTTACAATTGCACCGCGGAGAACCCCTTGGCGTAATGAACTATTTTTACATAAATTCAGCCATCTCTCTATTAGAGCGACAATCTGCGCACGATTGATGCGACGAAGTTGCCCCCCCCCCCCCAACTTGCAAGGAATGTTACCTAATCGTAACACGCCGATTGTAATGAAATTATAGTATGATATAGAACTCAAAAAAATATTTGACACGTTTTTTTATAGCAGCTTCAACACCATTCAAGTTGAGAGGGTGAAAATTACTTTCAAAGTTGGGGTGGAAAATCCCATTTTATTCAATATCTCCGAAAGTATTAGGCCTAGACAAAAAATTCAAAATCCAATTTGTGCGACGTTGAATACCGAATCGTTTCGTGTAACTGATTCAAAAAAATATATTTTAAAAATTTACACCCGCTGACCTATATATTCGGCTCGCTCTTTGTAGATAAAAAAAATAGTGTCTGCGCACTGTTGCTGCGACCAAATCGTCCTGAGGCTGTCGCTCTAATAAAGACATCACTGTATTTGCTATCTAAAGAAGAAATTTAGTATCATAATTAGATTGCAAACGTTTCTAAAACATAAAGTATTTTAATCTTTCTTACACGGCGAATCTTACTCTACTGGATCCAATACTGAACGAATTTTTTATAGTAAAAAGAATATTCTTATTTTTCAGATGGGGTCAATTTTTTAATCTTACAGTAAAACACGCAAAACTGGAACCAGTGAAACAATTGGTATGGTACCCAAGCGTCTCTCTCGTTAGGAACAAATTCCCGCTCGAGATAATGAGGTACTTTTTACAGTATTTCCCAGCACTCGTCTACGATTTCTTGTATGGTCTTAAGGGAAATAAACCCACGTAAGTATACGCAATTATTAGAAATTAGTTAGCTCGTTTCATTCTTACGAATGAGCTGTTGCGTATATATTCGCATTCTTATGATTCGGTGCAAGCTTTGAAATGATAAAAAAAATCGCATTTCAGGATGCTGAAATACGTTCTAAAACTGACTAAGGTCGTTGAAAGCGGACAATTTTTCGCAGTACGCGAATGGAAATTTCACAAGAACAATATGAAGGATCTAACGAGAAAAGTGAAAACGCTTAAGGATTCTGATAACTTCAACACGAGCATGGACAATTTTGATTGGGACAACTTTGTGTGCTGTTACTTGCTAGGGATTAGAAAATTCATCATGCACGACATTCCCGACAAACAGAATAAACGAGGATGGCTGTCACTGTACGTACCACAAGAAAATGTTGAAGATTTGCTTTACTCGAAAGATGATTTAATTATTCATAAAGTAATCGTAACCAGAGGTGGGCATTATTTGGCGAAACAAATATTTCAAATACTATTTAATCTTTTAGACTTTATTTTGCTTAAAGAACATAGTATTTTAAATATGATATACAATTTCGAAAATAAAATATTTCTATTTTAACATAAGGAAACACAAAATAAAATATTGTATTTTTTGTGCCTAGAGAGGTATGTTGATAAACGTGCAGTGTATCTTATCACCAAGAAACTATTTCTACTCATAAATCTATTGCATGCGAACCATTATGTTCAGCAATAATATTTAAAATTGAAATTGAAAATAAAGAAAAAGTCCAAATATTTTCAATATTCTTCAAACAAAATACTATTTTCAAAAATTACTGCCTCAAATAAATTATTTTATTTTCAAAAATTAGAAATATTTATTATTTACTATTTAAAATATTATTTTCCCCAGCTCTGGTCGATTTCCAGTTAGTGTAAATGGTCTAGCATGATATGCATAGTCAATCGGCCCCGGCCACAATTTTTGTAGATATTGTGTGGAAAACAATGGTTTTAGGTTCAAAGATAATTCCCTAAAATTTTAAGTCCCTAATCGTTCAGATAAGGGTGATATGTGGGTAAATACCCTAAACTGTTTCATTTTTTCTCAGTTATTAATTAAGATATTTAGATGAAAAAACGAAAATACTCGAAATTACCTCGTTTATATCGTATATTTTTTACAATTGTGATTAAATTATTATTAAGGGTAGAAAAATATTATTTAATCTTTTAGGGGTGTGAATTGCAAGCAAACCTTCGAGAGGCCACTTCCAAAAAATTTAAAAACAATGTTCTGTTACTTAACTAATACATATATCCCAAAATTTCAAGACGATCGGATTGGTGGAACATGGTTAAATATTGAAAAACAAATTAAATTACGCTATTGTAATGTAGGAATACTCTTAATCGTAGATTTGAGTGATATATATGTATATTTATTATTGATTCTATATAAGATACTCTGGCTACGACTGCCACTGTGGCACTCTTAGATGCATTCGGTTTCTCTGCGACTCGCTCTTAAAGACTTCGTTGCAAACTTGCAACGTCACAATATACATATATATGTATAAAAATCTCCATAGAATAAAGTTGTACTGTTAGAAGGGGCGAATTTGATGATGGTAAAAATTTTCTCTGAAGGCCATTTTTTTGCAAGATATCAAAGCCATCGGTATTTTTAACTTCCCGATTTTATAGGGAAGTTACTGTAATGACCCCGGAAATCGAAAATCGAATTTTTAGTAGATGTCCACGTTTCATGGTCATTGGAGTCATTTTAGACTATTTTTATCAAACTGTCTGTATGTGTGTGTGTGCGCGTATGTCCGTTTGTATATTATCAAATTTTTCGTTAACGTTTTCGGAAAAAGTAACAATGCGAACAGAATGATGAATGATGCAATCGATGTGCCCCGCTGTAACTTAGAGCTGATTAGATTTTGGTCCACTTCGGTCCAGTAGATTTTTAGTTTTTTTTTAGTTTTGTTTCGGAAGAAGTTCACTGAACAATGTAATTTATACGAGAGGACGGAAATTTTCCATCGAAGAAACAAAATTAATTCCATAAAAAATTTTTCTAATTTTTTTTTTCATTTTTTTCTCATTTTTTTTTATTTATGCAACTAATGCTAATGTTACCGCTTACAATAATCGAAAATTATCCCAGTGCAAGAGTGAATTTCATCTTTATTCTCGAGAATACCTTTTCAAAGAATATCGATGAAAGTACAAAAAAAATTTATATTACATTCTTTGAAAAAACAATCAGTTCGAAACGAATTATTAACTGAGATTAAATTGAAAATTAATATAAAATATATGATAATTATTAATAACATTGTTGTTGAAGACGGATTGGTTAATGGAGCACACATGAGGAATATTAAAATTTATTACGTTTCAAGAAAATACTAAAATTCCGTCTATATTGTGGTTAGATTTTCAATTGGCCAGAGTAGGAGTGAAAGTAAGAACTCGTTATCGTGATTATATGAAAAATGCAAATATTAATAAAAATTTAACACCAATAATAAAAATATCGAATCAAGTAAATATGTCGAGTTTGGAAAAATATCAAATCGCACGTAGTCAATTTCCAGTGGTTCCTGCTGAAGCGATTACGATTTATAAAAGTCAGAGACAAACATACGAGAAAGTATGTTTGAATTTTAAAACATCAGAAAAACGAACTTTACAAATGTTGTATGTAGCACTGAGCAGAGTTTCAAAATTGAGCGGTTTATATATTTTGGGACAATTTAAATTAACAGTATCGAAGAAAACTGCAATCAATACTGCAAACCCGGATAGTGAGGAGTTGTATCGTTTGCGACAAACCAATTAAGATAATATATTTTGCAACATTAGTATGCTATAACAAGGAACGAAACTAGCAACGAGCATACGATGTTGGTTTAATGCGATGCCACATAGCAAACATTTTAATAAGTACAAAACTATTAAATACCCCTGAAAACGTATAATCTTCTTAAAACGTACACTTTATTTTTTTGACTCCTTGAAAAATTCAAAAGACTACATACGTCACGTGGTTGGGCATGACGGAGGAATTCGGACGGAGGAATTTAAATCCTAAAGGCACAGTCTTTTTAAAAATTTTCTTTTGAATATTGCATTGTCATCCAATTCTGAGCTATGTTGCAAATTTCAAGTCTCTAGCTCATTGAGAACTGGTTTAAAACTCGATTTCAAAATTGACGCATACAACGACAACGACAACTAGGCAAGCTAATATAAGCGTGATAAAATAGTGACGAAAATTGAATAAATCTATATTACGATTCCTAGAATTCTATTTTGCCCCTACGTAATGGTATTTATAAATTCGGGAAAACAACTACCGAATTTAATACGATGCATTGCGCGTTTAAAAAGAAATAATTGATCAAGAAGAGACTTAAAAGTGTAAGGAATAGGCAGAATATTACTAGAAATATTACTAGAAAAACCAGTAAGACAGTGTTTGCGGGATCGAGTTGTTTGTCCTTATACGAGCATAATAGGAGCTTTGTGAAAGCTCATTGTAAAGAGGAAGGTTGATTGTAGCTTATTTCCACCATGATTTAACGAGATTATGTTCATAATTAATAATATGAGCGTCTAAAGTAGGGGGAAAAATCGAGACAACCAACATCAGGTTCCCATGTATTTTTCTAATACAAAACGATTTTATTTACTGAAATCATGAGTGCACCTTAGAACAATCAACCTTCCTCTTTATAATGAGCCCTCACACAGCTCCTATTATGTTCGTATAAGGAAATGTAACCCAAAGGTGCAAACGCTGTTTTGCTGATGAAAACATTCGCTTTTCAACTTAGATGTTAGCAACATCAGCAAAACAGCGTTTACGCCTTTGGGTTACATTTCCTTATACGAACACAGTAGGAGCTGTGTGAGGACTCATTATAAAGAGGAGGGTTAATTGTCGTAAGGTGCACTCATGATTTCAGTAAATAAAATCGTTTTGTATTAGAAAAATACATGGGAACCTGATGTTGGTTGTCTCGATTTTTTCTCCTACTTTAGACGCTCATATTATTAATTATAAACATAATCTCGTTAAATCATGGTGGAAATAAACTACAAACAACCTTCCTCTTTACAATGAGCCTTCACAAAGCTCCTATTATGCTCGTATAAGAACAAACAACTTGATCCCGCAAACACTGTCTTACTGGTTTTTCTAGTAATATTTCTAGTAATATTCTACCTTTCCCTTACCGCCTTAATGAGAGACGGAAGAAACACTGCACTATACATTATACTATCATAATGGCGTAATTTCATTTGTTTTTCAATATTTAATTATGTTCCACCACTCCGATCGTCTTGGAACTTTGCGATATATTAGATAGGTAACAGAACATTGTTCTTGAATTTTTTGGAAGTGGTCACTCGAAAGGTTAGTTTGTTTGCAATTTCTACCCCTAAAAAATTAAATTTTTTTTTCTACCCGAATAATTTAATCACAATTGTGAAAAAATATGATATAAAGGAGATAATTTCAAGTATTTTCGTTTTTTATCTATTTATTTTAATTAATAACCAAGAAAAGAAATGAAACAGTTTAGGGTATTTACCCTCATATCACCCTTATTCGAACGGTTAGCAACTTAAAATTTTAGGGGGTTATCTTCCAACCTAAAACCATTATTTTCCACTCGATATCAATAAAAATTATGGCCAGGTCTAATTGACTATGTTTATTCTGCTAGACCCTTTACTTTTTCATTTATTCTCATCCACCCACCAACTTAATGTAACCTTTACAGGTCTTAGTATTTATTTATATACTTATTTACATTTATATGTTGAGTTAACATTAATTCTTCTTATTCCAGATTTCACTTTATTCATCGTTTCATTCAAGTGTCCAGTGTGATCGTCTTGTTGGCGATAATATTACGCTTTAGCCGCTGACCAAAATATTCGGCGATCTCGTTAAGACAACAAAAAAATGTAAAATATCAGATGATTGCATAAGTTTGTGCTCGATTTGAAAATGAAATTAAATGGTTAAATTTTAAAGATTGGTTAAATTAAAAATGAGAAATGGTTAAATTTTCTGCAATTAAAGAATAGTGGCGATTATATAACCGATTGATGAAGTTGTATTTAAAAAAAAACACTATTTTATTTTCAAATCGGGCACGAACTTGTGCCAATCATCTAATGAAAAATAGCTGTTGGCCGTTTCATCTTGCTATTATCCATTACAGTCTGCCATGACTTGATATTTTATGTATATACATGTACAACGATGTACGATGCTAACCGTGCACGGGGTTAATTAGTTTAGCTGATATTTAATTTATGATGCTGCGAAAAATGTGCCCGGAAAATCTATTTTCCCAAAAAGTTCGAATGAATGTGTCTTATAAATGCTTTGCGATTTCACATACCGACTACGAAATACAATCAATATTTTAATTTACAGTATATTATCATACAATTATAAAAATGATTTATTACTAATCTCAGTGACCATCCTCAAGATTTTCAATCGTATTCTTCAACGCGAACTACTTCAAAGTTAACGATAACCGAAATATTAATCTTGGCGATGAGATTAGAAATTACAAAAACGGGGATATATTTTGTTGTCGTTGATAAATTATTTTATCCTTTCTACATATGTACCATCAGTAGATTGCAATGTAAAATAATGATTGTTAAAGGGGTTTTTAAAGTATTCTATACATGAAAAAGTTTTAATCAACTAATAAAAACGTGGTCGAAGATATAAGTGATTTTGTAAAAATATGCTAATCTTCAATCTGAAGCTTAATGAAAACTACAAATTTTATTCTGATACAAAACTATCTGAAATAGTCGTGTGTACTATATATTGTATATCAACAAAACATTTAAATAATTTATAACATTATATTTGATGAACTTGTGTAATTTTAAAAGATTTTATTATTCTGGTTACGTGTAGTCCAACTATAAGGAAAAAATACTATTTTTAATAGGTATAAAGATGAAAGTAATATCTAAAGGGGTAACGTTTACTAACCGAATCTTGACCAATTTTATTATGATAATATAACTCAACAATAAGAAAAAAATACCATGACAAATTTCGTATTTTATTTTTGTAAAAGTAGCTTTAGAGACTGAGAAACGAAAGGAGAATGTTCTATCATGAATCAAAGCTTGTAATTAATATTTCGATGTTATAGTAGGCCGTAAGCGTTACAATTCTGTATCCTATCATAATATGCGTTTGAATAAAGTGTCTTCGTGCACTAGAACAGAATATAAAGTAGAAAACTTTTTTTGACCGTCAGGAAACACGCCCATTTTTTGTGACGCAAGTATTACAAAATACTAAAATACGCGAAATGGTAACTGTAAAATTACACGTGCAGTAATTTTCATAATTACATGTAGTCACACATGGTTACATTTAGAATAGAAAGAAACCATCCATATGATAAGAATTCTTACGAAGAAACATTGTTACCAAGGAGAAAATATAATTTTTTTGAAAAGAGTCATATTTTTAAATACTATAACAATATTTAACGACTAGACGGTTGAAATTTTCGGCAGTACAATTGATATATGCATAATTACAATAAAATGTTGGGATGAAAGGTGTATTTTATTTTTACTATAACATTTTTATAAAATTATGAAAATATGACTCTAGGTAATGTTTTTAGCCACATTGTAAAGGTAAAAATAAATATAATTTCCCAATGCGGATTGATTACATTGCAAGAGGACATATAATGTATAACTATATAGTGATAAGAAAACAATTTTTGAACTGTGTAAAGAGTTTTAATAAATTCTGGCGATATATTTATATATAAAAATATATATATATATGTATAATTTACTTTTAGAAAAAGTACATGTTGAGTGCTTATTTTTGTAATTTCTATTGTATCACATTTTTCAAAATCTTGCATCGTTTTAGTGAACTCAACAGAATACTTCACAGATACAAATATATTGTGTATCATCAACAGTCCTCACATTCATTTCCACTCGATTTCAAGAAATAAAAGTTAATTTCATTTGAGAAAATCTTTACTTACTAGAAAATTTTAATTCACCCTTTACTGAAGTCCAATTGTTTTGAAGAAAGTAATTCTAGCCTGAAATTCAAATTACTCGATGAATAGTAATATTTGTTATTTTATAATTTCCAAATGCTTTCACAATTCGTTGTACTGTAATTGACAGCGCCATACTTAACGTGTGTTAACATCCGACAGTTGGGTTTTCTTGTTCCGGTCATTGTGCCGGCACAATTCACTTCAATGACTGAAATCAGTCGAAATCAGTCGAAATCAAGCACAAGCGTAAACAGTGGTACATGGATTCTTACGGCGGTGTTTAGCGATGCCAATCGCATGTAGATTTTGCATTAATATAATGAGCACATGGAAATTGTTACAGCGTCGATGTTACGATCTACTCTCGTACAAATACTCGCTGCTGGTGATATTGATGGCGTTTACTTGCATTTTTATCGGCATTATTCACTTCGGAGAGGTTAGAAAACCCACAATATCAAGCTTTTGTTTTGACACCAGCGTTTGTTGATTGTTGAGAATTTTTGTTGTCGTATTGTTTGTCACGAAATCGAGTATATTATAAACTCGCTCGTTTATAGCTCGTTTCTAAATAGCTGATTTATCTAATTCATACGATTGATACAAGCCGAAATTCAATTGATTATAAATTGAAGTTAATTGTATACGTTGTTTCAGATTTGGGTGGCGTGGAGTAAAGAAAAATACGAAGCAGTCTTTCATTCATTTAACGACAATATATTAGGAATCTCGTTTCAAAAGAAATTGTGTCAACATGTTCCGATAGATGTTGTATATACATGGGTTAATGGTTCTGATCCGATCTTTCTGAAGAGTCTGAAAGAACATGTTCCTATTTTGGATATCAACACTGCAGCTTCTAGATTTAGCGACAAAGATGAATTAAGATACTCGTTACGTTCACTGGAAATGTACGCGCCATGGGTCAGGCACGTGTACATCGTTACCAATGGCCAAATACCAAGTTGGTTGGACATGGATAATCCTAGGGTTACTCTTATTACCCATGAAGACATTTTTTTAAACAAAAGTGATCTACCGACATTTTCTAGTCCTGCTATTGAAAGTCATATTCATAGGTAACATCAAAGCTGTGTGTTTCAGATCGTAATTAACAATTACTTATATCGAACTTCATGTATTACTTTTCACTCCTACAGAATTCCTGGAATTTCAGATAAGTTTTTATATTTCAATGACGATGTAATGCTAGGAGCCGAAGTCTGGCCTGAAGATTTCATTACACAAGCAGGTGGCCAAAAAGTGTATCTCGCATGGTGGGTCCCTGACTGTTCAGATGTTTGCCCTTGGGCCTGGGTAGGCGATGGGTCATGCGATCCTGCTTGCAACACAACATTATGTGAATTTGATGGTATCAGTCACTTGATTAATGTATTTCACTTTACCAGGTGTGGGGAGGGTACCTGGAAAATTCAGATATTTAAATCTAGTTGGATAGTTGATTGTTAGGCAGTTGAACTTCGTTTAAGTTATAAATCTTCAACATTAATTACAAGATAGTAGGATTGAATTGAATAAAATAAAAATCTCAGGATTTTTGTGTAGCTATTCGCCATAGTTCTTTAATTTGTTCTGAATTTGATGTTAACAGTTGCACATTCACTCGACAATAATTCCTTTGCGGGTCTACGCATTTAATTTATGTTTAAGGGGCAATGTTGCACATGTTTTATGATACTAATGTGTCAATTATTGAAAGAGAAGGATGTCAAGTTACACAACAAACTTGGAAAAATACAATAACGATAGTCTTGGAAATTGATAGTACTCGGAAATTCAGGTTTGGGTCGCGTCGAGTATTTTCCCCTAGTTGGGGTTTCGTGAATTGTGTTCAAAATGATAGCCAAGAATCCGGAAATTTCAGGTACCCGTTCCTCCCACCCTGCTTTAGTAACACATTTATTTTAATCTTAATCATTATGTTGTAGGAGGAGATTGTGATAGTACACCAGTTCCTACCGATAGCGAAGCTCTCGACGAAGAAGGAGATTATCCACAAAAGTTTCTACAAGATACTCAAGAAAATACCAATTATGGACTAAAATTACTAAATATATTAAGAAACAAGAGTTATGGTCTATGGAACAGTACAGAAATGCTCACTAAACAAACAATGCCAAATAATACTATATACACGAGGTTCAATGTAAATAAATCTCACGATTTTAGCGCCAGTAGGTACACAAGTTATACTGATAAATTTTTTTACAATGAACGTAAAAATTACGAGATCAGACCTACTGAAAAGCCACTGTTATCACATACGATAAATAATATATTGTCAAATACGATGGAATTCGAAAATTCGAATCTTACCGAAAGACGCATACGGTTGAAGCGTTATTTAAATGAGGATAACTTGAACTTACCGCAAGTTAATATAACCTTGAAAACGAATAGTAAGCCGAATTACTCTGATCAATGGAAACTTAGAACTAGACAACTCGATACGTACGCCGAGTCTTTGTTGTATGTAAACAAAATATTTAATACGGCGTACGGATTTGAGCGTAGAAGAGTACCTGCCCATATGCCTCATTTAATAGATAAATGGATCGTTGCTGATATGCATAAGAAATTTGAAAATGAATTCAAGAAAACATCTAGTCACAAAGTTAGAAACTCGGAGGATATGCAATTCGCATTCTCCTATTTTTATTTCTTGACAAGTGAGAAACGTAGAGTGCCAATCAGAGAGATATTTGACTCATTTGACACGGATAAGTCGGGGTAAAGTATTTCTTGCAATATCAGTATTTGTCTCACGATGTTCTATTATTGTTCATTGATCATTATTGTGTATATTACTTCCAGGACTTGGTCGGATAGAGAAATTAGAACGCTTCTATCCAGATTGTACCCACTACCTCTCGATTATAGTCTAGTTGTAGAATTTGAAAACACCATAACAAATTGTTCAAACGTTGTAAATATCGCGGAAATGTCAAATCCTCCACCTGGAGAAAGATACTTGGATTCGTCTCTGGTAAATATATGTTGTTACAGTTTATCAATTCCAAAAGGAACTGCAGATATTATTGTACGTTCTTAATGTTCTTTGCAGCCCGTCGTATCTAAAGAATTGGTAGCAAACTGTGAATCGGTTTTAAAAAAGATTGAAGCTAAATTTGGTGAAAAGAAGCTCTATCCGCACGAAGTAATTAAGGCGGGCAAAAATGAAATATTTGAAATGTTGACGAGCAACGTGTCTCTAACTGTGCAACTTCTGGATGAAATCCGTAGAGATCCGAAGTAAGTTCACATGATTTATTAACTCGAGGGTAAAATGTTTCAAACGATTCATATAATTTCAGAAAATTTATATGCCTGAATGATGACATGGATCCCCTAAGACGTTCAGAAAATGAAATTGTTCGAGCATTGTTAAATGATTTTTATCGATCGCTCTACCCTATACGTAGCACATTCGAATTGCCTGTGCAATATCGAAATCTCTTCACTCATCGACATGAACTTTTCGAGTGGAGAGCCAACCGCGCGAGAGCCAGGAATTTATTATTGTGTCTTATCGCTTTGTTACTTGTTACAACGTTTTATCATTTGTTTTATCACCAAGCGCGACGATTGTTCAGAATAAGAGCACTGCCCACTCTCTTAGTTTAACTTTCGTTGATAACGAGAACAGATTTGTATTCTTGTAAAAGATCGTTCTACAATTTCATTTTGTACAAAAATGTTTACACGGAAAATTTCTTGCAAATATGTTTCGAACATTAATGTCGCTACTTACAGTGAATCTCTGCTGTCATTTTAATGTATTATTTCTGTAAAAAGCGCGAATCAATATTTTCTGCAAGATTCGATGTAAGAAACTTTGAACAAGAGACTTTTAATCATCATGTTTTAAAATTAAGTGAAATGTTCCTGTGATAATGACTAGGTACTGATTTTCTTTTTAAGAAACGAAAGCGTAGATTTCACAAATTTTCTATAAATTTTATTATAGAACGAACTAGCGATTGTAAATTTTAAATAAGCGATTAATCGTTGTACGATTATATTTAATATTTAGTTCCATACTACCAATCTCCGGTAAGTATTGTATTTGTATGTTCCAGAAGAATATTAATTCGTCAAACAATCGTTCAAGACTTATTCTATACCAAATTTGTACTTATTAAAACTATTCTAAGTGTAGAAAACGGAGAGTGCCATTTCACTGAATGTCTTTTTAATTTTAATAATATTTTTTTTTATTACAGAGTCATGTAAATAACTTCTAAATAAAGCTGTACTCGTACCTTTTACAGATCGAAAACGTGTCCACGATGATACAGTTAGGATATAGAACTATTTGTAAGTGTGAATTACATCATTGCTCAGAGTAATGTTATGGTAACAATATAGTGTAAATCTGCTACTCTTGTACTAGGTATTGTAACTTTTATATTCGAGTATTCTGTATATTGCTGTGTTAATCAAAAATAAAATGACAAATGAACGTTGGGGAAATTTAAAATAATTGAAACGAAGCCGCTATACGTAGAACTAACACAATTTGTAAATGTTTTTCTGCAGTTGTAACTCTTGGAACGAATAATTATAGATGTAATTTGTCAAAACAGCGTTTGCTAAGCTATGAACTCTGTCATGAGCTCGAACTTTGTTGTCTATCTAGAGGAGGACAATTCATGTGCCGGAGATTTCGCGGGCCAACCATGCCTTCCTGCACTCTTGCACACTCGCTCATCCATATTGCAACAGTAGCCACCTCTTCAGCTGAAAGGCGAGGCCCGATACCTAACATTGAAAAACATCTTAATTAGATATTATTCTTTAGACTTTAGAGTCGTGCAGAATCCGTCAAATTGTACAAAATTCTTTTTTATAATTAAAGCCCTTTGGTTTTTCTTTTTTGTTTTTATAATTAATTACTTCAGGGACGGATCAAGACAAGTGGGGACCTTAAGCAGTCAAAAATTTTGGGGCCCCCTCAAAACAAAGTTTGAAGAAAACTCTTATTAAGTCTTAACCAGGCATGAAAAGCAATCAAAAATTCTATACAGTGCAACTTAGAGACCATACACCTAACATTTTGATGTCGAGTGGCCCAATGACCTCTTTTTTGCAAAAATATCTGTTAATGATAGCCAGCGCTGTTACACAATTTGATAAGTTAAACATTTCCTGCTCCGAGCGTGGGGCACCAGAATTATCCGTGGCCCTAAGCGGCCGTTTAATTCCTCCCTTGAATTATTTAGACATGCTAGACTTTAAAATGTGCAAAGTAGTTGGCTGATGCTGGATAATTTTTCAAAGTATAACTTTGCAGTCTTTGTGAATTATTAATCTTTATGACAAAAGAGAAGAACGTCTTTCAAATTCGATTTTCGTCAGAAGTAGTTTAGGTGTACTACAAAGGGTTTGTAGTTCTACACGACCCTCCCGAAAAGTTAATAAAATTGATCTAATTTCAATGAATATTTCGACAGCTTTCCCTTGTCTTACCAGGAATATTTGGATGATATTTAAGAAGCTTTGGATCTAGTATCTTCTTTTTTCTTTTTTTCTCGTCCGTCCTACTAGTCCTCCGACTTCTGCTGATGTTCTCTTCTGGAGTATTGCTACGGGTTGTTCCTTTCTCGGACGTATTTTCGCTTCCGTTCGACTTTTTCTCTTCGCTCAACTGAAGCTTGTTCTTATTCGATTCGGCGTCCGCATTGTTAGCTACATTATTGCATTCCCCCTTTAATGTTCTTTCGCTGGACGATTCCTTTTCCGTCTTATCATCGGTCATTCTTTTGCGGCCAGTGTAACTCTCACTTGGCGTTGTGTCAGCTGGGGAAGACAATGTCTTTTTAACATAAAACATAAGAGCATTACTAAGGGCAATGTAATCGATATGAAAGTACTTCTAGAAGATTCGACGTCACCCTTCGAAACTAACTCCAAATCCAGATTGACATCCGCTTCGGTGTCTTGACTTGCAATTGAACAAATTCGATCCACGTAAAATTTGCCTTCGCTCAGATCTTGACTCACTAATGATCCAGACCTGGTGGACTCATTGAATATAATAAATTCTGTTGGATCGTCGTCCGAGGAACCCCTTGCGCTTCCATCACATCGAAGTCCTGCTAAATATCTAAGTGATTGATAAAAACCTTTTCTTAACGAATAAAGACATTTTATTCACTTTTGACATTGCCCTCTTTTGTATAAAACGATTATAATTCGGAAGAAACCATTCATCGTTATTTTTTTTTACCCTCGTGAGACTATTGACGACATTAAAATGTTATCCATCTACACTGCAGATTTTATGCAAAATGAAGATTCTCCTAGTCAATTCCAAGAAATAAAAGTTAGGTAAAAATCTGTTTCCGTTTTTAATGATTTTAATAAGTTGAAAATGATAATGCCAACATGTATTCAATTCTTCTAATGTCTTTACAGCTTTTCTAGTCGATATTAATTTTCTTATACATATCATCATTGAATGTATCCCTCAAGGAATTGAATTCAACGTGAATTGTCTTGTAAGACAGGGTGTCTCAAAATTCCTTCAAGATGCGGAAATGGGAGGTTCCTGAGATCATTTAAAGGAATATTTTCCTTTGCAAAAATGGCGTTCGTGACTTTGTTAAGAAATTATTAAAGAAAAACACAGACCAATCAAAGCGTAGCCTCAGAGGCGGGCATTATTTGGCGAAACAAATATGTCAAATACTATTTAATATTTTCGACTTTATTTTGCTTAGAGAAATTAGTATTTTAAATAAGATATACTGAATCACTATACGAAACCACAAAATAAAATATTGTATTTTTTGTGTCTACTGAGGTTTGTTGATAAACATACAGTGTATCTTATCACCAAGAAGCTATTTCTATTCATAAATCTATTGAATGCGAACTATTATTTTCAGCAATTATATTTAAAACTAAAATAGAAAATAAAGACAAAGTCCAAATATTTTCAACATTCTACAAATAAAATACTATTTTCAAAAATTACTGCTTCAAATAAATTATTTTATTTTCAAAAATTACTGCATCAAATAAAATATTTTATGTTCAAAATTATACACATACTTTAAAATAAATAGTATTATTTATTATTTACTATTTCAAATACTATTTTCCCCAGGTCTGCGCAACCGATTCCAGTCGCGCTCTGATTCGTCCATGTTTTGCGTTAATAAGCCATTTTTGCGAATGAAAATGTTGCTTCAAGTAATCTCAGGAATCTCCCACTTCCGGATATTGAAGGAATTTTGAGACACCCTGTATAAATAGCTAAAAATTTAAGCTGATTAATGTTCAGATGTAACACTATTCAAGAGTTGATCTATTATGAAAGAAATAATAAATAGAAAAAACAGTTCTATTATGAAACAAAGAAATGTCGGAATTTAAAAAGCAATATGGGAGATGTATTGCCATGTTGATTTTATTGAAAATTTTTAACCCACCCGTAGATTTCCATAAACAACGTAACGGGAATCATGGCTGATCCACCTTCAGGTTCATGAGTGAACAATTCACAAATCATGACCATCGTTTCAAACAGACTGGAGCCCAAAAGACCAACGGCTATGGCCAGAAACTTTTTCACCTGACACCTTCGTCGAAATTTCCCGATCATCATAATCAAGTTCAAATCCCTTCGATCCAAGCACAAACAATCCCATCGCCATAGTATCGTTTCAACAGGCAATGATTTGTTGTAATCTGTCCAACATATATTCGTAATTTACCTCCACCGCAGTTGGTGATTTTTGTTAACAAGAAAAAAGGAAATACAACTGAATATAATTATACTATATTTTATATTCATCTTTAGAATTATCTAATTCGATGGCGAAAATTTAACAGAAAGTTGGTGTCAATATTCATGCGTGCATTTTGAGAATGTTCATGAAACGCTTTTTCTTCTCGTTTTTAATTAGTAAAAGAAGTAACAGTTTTATAATTGCACATAATTAACACACTGATTAACATCAGGACGGATAAAATAATCCGAATACCCATATATAATGTATTATTTACAGATTGTAATTTAAATTTAAACTTTTAAATTTAAACTTTCATTCATAAAACAAAAAGAAATTTTGGCGTTAAGCAAAATGATTCTTTGTGGGTCATTAACATCGCTGTTGTTCAGTTTATATAATACAAATATTATTCAGAATAAACTTTTCACGAGAATAAAACAAACTAATAAAAGAATGAAAGTATAGATACGTCAATATAATTTTGTGGTGTCAAATTGGTAGGATGCATAGATCAGAGTTAAACTAATAAATTAGATGTTAGGTTGGAACTAAAGTTCGTAGCGTTTGTGAATGAAAATTCAAAGATAAAATAAAAATAATTTATTCATAGGTTTATTCAATAACATGATAAATCGTCTAAAAAATGACAAAAACTAATAGAAGTAATAGAAGAGAATGGAAAATATGTTACTAAACAAATCTGTGTATAAATATCCTAATTTTATCTTCGTGTTTTAATATAAAAGCGCTATGAACTTTCGTTCCCACCCAATATATGGATCAATAGTTCTTAACAATATTCGAATACCGAGAAACATTTAACCCTCATCCGTCCCTCGTATCAATTTGACACAGTTTTCCCGAA
>JAQQRY010000183.1:0-10214 GCA_028455595.1 Lasioglossum vierecki | reverse complement strand
GCTTCATCACTTGATCGCCTACTTTATATTGTTGATCTTTATGCCGCCAGTTATACTGCCGTGCTTGTTTATTATACGCGTCCTCCAAATTTTCTAAGATCCAATGCCGCAAGGTCGGCAATTGGGTTACGCGTTTCTTCCACGTGTCGTTCGAGGTTACTTCTAAATCGACTGGGGGCTCTACGCTTGCCCTTACGCACTTTGCTGGTAGTGGTTCTCGCCCGAAGTTCAGAAAAGCTGGGGAAGCTTGTAGGACGGAATGATTCGCGGTATTATATGCGAATCTCAACTGTGGTAGATTAAGGTCCCAATCCCGGTGATCCCTTTTTATATACGACACTATCATTGTCTTAAGGACTCGATTTACGCGTTCGACTGGGTTGACTTGTGGGTGATACGGGGGAATCGTGGTTATTCGGATTCCGTATTCTTCGGCAAGATCTCGTAAACATTTATTCGCGAATTCTGTTCCATTGTCGGTTAAAAGTACGTCCGGAGTTCTCCATCGGCAAAAGAGCATGTCCTCTAGTGCCTCGGCAATTCTCGGACCGTTCGCACGTCGGAGCGGGGCGCACTCAATCCATTTGGTAAATAAATCCTGGATTACTAAGAGGTAGCTGTTTTGAGATCTGCTAGGAGGAAACGGGCCCATGATGTCGGCTTCTACTACTGTCAAGGGCATATCAACCTGCGCCGGCCCATTAGCCTCGGAGGGAGTGTCTGTTCTACCTTCGTACTCTGACAGGTGTTACAGCGTCTTACATATTTCACCGTTGTTCAGTACATGCCTGGCCAGTAGTAGCGAGTGGCAATGCGATGGTAGGTCTTTTCGACCCCTAGATGCCCTGCCTGCACGTTATCGTGTGCCTCCTGCAAGATCTCAGTTCTACGCTCTTCGGGAATCACCAGTTTCCACACACACATTCGTTCCCGTCCGTTCCCAACGTTTCCGCGATCAACGGGTCTGTGCGTCGGCAAAATAATTCCCCGTCCCGAATGGACCAGTCCTTAAGTTTACCGGGGTTCCGTTGTACTTCCGCGAATCGCTCCTCGTACCACCTTGTGCGTGTCGCGGCCACGACGTGAAGTTTCCTCTCGGCAACCTCGTTCCCTTCATAAATACGCGACAGTGCATCCGGCACTTTATTTAGGGCACCCTGTCGGTATTCTACTTGGAAGTCATATTCCAGTGGTTGCAGGGCCCATCTCGCTAACCTCCCCGATGGATTTTGGAGTTTACGAAGCCACCGCAAGCTATTGTGGACTGTAACCACGGTAAACTGGTAACCTTCTAAGTAAGGTCTGAACTTTTGTACCGCCTAGACAATCGCTAGATACTCTAACTCCGTCGCAGAATATTTTTGCTCCGGCAATGTTAGGGATCGGCTCGCGAATGCGATGATCCTTTCGACACCCTCCACTTCCTGAGTCAACACCGTAGTAGGCCGTTTAGCGGCTCGGCCAGGGTGGCGAATCCGGGGATGAACCTCCTGTACCAGGAGGCCATTCCCAGGAATCGCCGTACCTGTTTAATATTTTTCGGCGGAGGGTATAATAGTATCGGTTGAATTTTCTCCGCGTCCACCTTTAACCCCTTTCGGCTGACCACGAAACCCAAATATCTTACTTCTTGTCGGCAAAACTCGCACTTTTCAGGGTTGATTGTTAGACCGGCATCCCTGATTTTATTCAGCATGCGTTCGAGCCATTCCAGATGCACCGCGAAAGTTTTAGTAACGATAATAATATCGTCCAAATAGGCGAACGCGTGCAGTTCCATTTCTGGGACTATTAATCTGTCTAACAATCGCTGAAAAGTTCCGGGTGCCCCCGTTAACCTATACGGCATGCGGCGAAAATGAAAAAGGCCTTTTCCCGGTACGGTGAATGCTGTTATTTCTCGGCTCTTATCTTCTAACGGTATCTGAAAATATGCTTGACTCAGGTCAAGTGTCGAAATATATTTGGCCGCTCGCAGTTTGTCTAGGATTTTCGTCATGAGCGGCAACGGATACGCGTCCTTCCTCGAGACCTCGTTAACTTTACGAAAATCAAGACAGAAACGGTACTTACCGTTTGACTTTTTAACCATGACTATTGGACTTAACCAGCCACTTTGCGAGGGTTCAATTATTCCGTCCGCCAATAGGGTGTCAACCTCCTTATAAATGGCTTCCTGAACTTTCGGAGAGACGGCATAATACTTCTGCTTTATTGGTGGATGGTCACCTACATCAATTCTGTGGCTGATCAAATCCGTCAGTCCGATTAGTTCTTTAAACTCCGGCAATTTGGTCTCGAGGAATTTCTCTAATTGCCGCTTTTCGGCATCTTCTAAGATTTGCAAACCACAGCATACGGTGGGAGGGGGTGTGTCGGTAAAGGGAAACTTCTCCTCTGGCCTAGTCGCGAAATACCATACGGCATTGTGATATTCGGCTATAATCCCGAACTGCGCGATCACGTCCGTATCCAAGAGTAAAGGGGTCACCAGATTGTCAAATACTCTCGCAAAAACTTTTCGCTTTTCCCGCCCTATTTTCAGTCCAAATTGTACTTGCTGTACGGCACGATCTACTACCCCCGTGGCCAGCAGAAAATAACATAGACGACTTGTGTCTTCCAGTGTCTCGTGACCGTCCTCGATTTTATCGAGCACGTCTCGGCTGATGAACGTTAATGTTGAGCCCGAGTCTACTAAGGCGCGTGTCGGCAATCTACTTCTATGCTTTACTTCTATGCGAGCCGATATTAATTCTGGCGAAGTCTCTCCGGCCCTACTAAGCGACTTCTACTCCCGTTTTCCAACGATTTATTACATCTGCGGCATCACGAAATTGTTACTCCCTCCGATCCGCATCCGTAACAATGAAGCCTCTGTTCTTCGCGGCAATCTCGAGATATGTGACCTGTCTTACGGCAATTCCAACATTGCGGCAGGTTATCTCCGCTCGTGCGTTGTTTATCGCGCGGCGGCCAAGGTCTCGCTGTTATGGTCGCGGCGAGTTCTTTCTTTTCGTTCGGGGGCTCTTGCGATTTTTCCCGATCTCTATCTTTAAGGGTGGATCGTCATTCGTCGTTTCCCCGTGGTCCGGCAGCTGAATATTTATTCGCGCACGCGACTCGCGGTTCGCGACTTTTCTCTCCGCTTCGGGTGTTTGTTCGGTCGAAATAGGGAGTTTTGTCGTTCAGTTTCTCGTTCTCCGCGACATTCGCAATGGCTACGGCATTTACCTATTCAAGGGTGGTGTTTTTGCCCTTCCCCGGGAATTTTTGACGGCTGTATTTACCCGGAACGTACGCGTAGTTGGGGTGTGCCATTTCCGATAGCTTCGGATTACGTATTTTGGATTCATCCGTTTCCCGATCAGCCTCTATTAAACGTTCCTTTAATTCCGCGAACGTTGTTCCCGCGGGGTACAGAATGGATTGACGTAATTCTGGTCTGGCATTCCAGTAGACCCGTCTCACCTTCTTATCTTCTGGCCACGGACATATACAGCAGGTAGTCCCTAACAGGTTCGTCTGCCCCCTGGTACCGATCCTTCATATTGCGTTCCAGGGTGTCACGATAGTCGGGGTTCGCGAAAAATTTACGATATGCGACCACGAAGTCCACCCAGGTTCTCCATTCGGCAAACTCTTCTTCATACCAGTATTTCGCGATGCCCCCCCAGGCAGACCGGCAAACAACGGATTAATTCCTGATCAGAAATGTCGGTGTATTGACTCCTCATCAACTCCGCGATTGGTGTCCCCCGGTAGTACATCGCGCGTGTTCTTACTTCGCATGGTTTTTCGTCGAGTTCAATTGGTATGTTGGATTCCCCAGGATTTCGGAAATTCGGGGTCTCTTCCCCTGGGTCGCGACGCGGGGCGGCGGGGTTTTTCGCCAATGTTGAGGAATTGGGATTTTAATATCCTGCGGAGGTGACCTTTGATCCGCGTCCTCGTCGGACGATATCGCGTTCGATATCCATTCCTCCTCCGTAGCGCTTTCGTATTCGGAGCGCTCCCCCCCCCCCGTCATCGCGTCCCGGGTACGGTGGTATCGGCAAATTAAGGAATCGTTTCATTTTCTCGGGGCCACCCGGTATCGTGACAATCGGCAAGAGGAACGAAATCTTTACTCTCTTTCAAAACTGGTTCTCAAATAGGGTTCGGAATTTTCTCGTAAACGCAGAATTTCCGTGCTTTTCCTATAGCTTCCTCCCAGCTGTCCGTACAATTTTTTTTACAGCACAAAAAAAATTAATAAGAGAAAAAAATTCAGTAGCAAAATATTCTCTAGTTTAAGAACCATTCAGTTCGCGCCTTTCCGTCGGCAGCGTTCTAAATGTTAGTGTGAAGGGTTCTTTTCCAATAGTCGCTAACTTAGTAACAATAATAAATTTTTCCGCAAAATAGTACTCGTCTAGTAACTACGACGGCACATACCCGAAACCGTACTTTCCCTCCACCACACAAAAAGAACATTAGAAAAAAATGCGGTGTGGTAAATTTTATGGGCAACACAACAACAAAAATGCAAATAATCAATAATCAGACAATGTAGTATGACGTGGCATTTTTGGCCACGTCCCTTCTAAATGGAAGAAAATAAAACTCCGAGGAAATTCGGAAGGACCGGAACACCCTCTAGCAAGCGATTAAACAATTAAGCAACACCCAGCGCTCCCTCTGAATATTCGTGTATTAAGAAGCGAAACTGTAAGGAAACGGGCGTCGCGCCTATCGGCCCGACGTACTATTTCAGGACCGTAGCACGGGCCTGAGAGCCCGGCTACCGATTCGCTATGGGAAAAGGACGGACCAATGCCGCCGCCGCCTGACTGGACTCGGAATGCCCGACCGCATTTTGGTGACAACACCGCGGAGGAAAATAAATGGATCTCGAGCTCAGGCCCAGCAACCTAGAGGCGCCGACGATGGACTAAGGGACCGCAACATAATCAGCAATAATCGTCCCGTCGACGTCTCGCCCCGCAACATAGAAGGTCCCCGCGGGAGCGGCTAGAGGAATCCTGGAATGCCGTACGGCATTCCCGGCGACCAATCGGACGTCGTTATGGGAAATCGGGGAATCGGCAAGGTCGGGAGCCCCCCTGTCGAGTGCCGGTCCTGAGGAGTGACGATACCGCGTGCGAGCGTGATTGGCAGGCGAAAATTGACGAGTAGGGAAACGGCGTGTCGCTTCCGCATCCTCGAGCCATCACGAAATCACGGTCACTGCTGCGTAGGACCTCAGCGTAACTAGTTGCTTGCCGTCGTCTAATTCTGTAATCGCGTGTGCGACGCAAATATTGTAAGGTTGCCTGTCAACTGAACTCTTTCATCGTTGCCGGTGGTAAGTGCCGACCAGGCTTAAATATTAATTTATAATATTGTTCACGAATTTACATCATCGTGAGACGCGTAATTTCGATAGTGGCTCGTGCAGCGACTTTTGTGTGCCCTTGTGGCTGCCACGTGTTCGTCGCACGGACGAACACGTGCCTTGGTGAATCCTTCGCGTAATTTAGCCCTTCAGGCTTCCTCAGCGTATATTCAGAGTGAGCGTTCCGCGTGTATTCGTCGAGTCCCCGCGCAGTCACAATTGTTCTCGCCGTTCCGAACATCCGAATTTAGTGCCGTGTAGTATTGTTGCCGGTAATATTCCAATTGTATTTTTCTAACCCCGCGTATTCCTTCTGGGATCGGTATCCCTACCTCTTTCGCAGCCTCGTGGCCCGTTCAGCCGGCGTGATACCGATCCCGACGCGACCATGGTGTAGCTGCGAACCCGCGTTTCTTCCGGTCCGCTGTCGGTTAATCTTTTACTCTTCACTTACATTGTACCATTAACTAATCCGCGTTACACACCGCCGATAAACAATATCGTCCGGTTTCGGCTATCGAGCCACTACCCGGTAGTCGACACCGGATGCCGACTTTATGTCACCGATTCAATAATAAATTCTGTTCAATTGATCTCAATCTGCACGAATTGTCTTGGTCGCCCGTTCCTTTCCCGCCGTGGGGAAAAACCTGCCCTTTTGAGCTATTCAGCTTTTCGCGGACGTGTGTTCGAGAATCTTCGTTGCGGGATTCGTGTACTGTGGCATCCGTCGATGCCTGGCGCCCGATTTTGTATTTTGGTGTGATCTGTGGCTCGCGATCAGGACTCTCGAATACGCGTTTATTATCACGGGTGAACTGCGTTCTTCACGGTAGAACGTAGCTCCTCGAAAGAGACTATAAAATCCCGAAGCGATCAATTCTTCCTCTCTTTTTCGAGGTACGAAGAAAAGAGCCGCGTGATAGTAGTAATAGAGGAGTATCTCGCAGTTGCAGGTCAACCACTACAATGATGTGATCTTGCTCTCGCAATCGCGAGAGACCCTCGAAAATTTCAATGAATCAGGCGTGTACCATTCAGTGAAAAAACAACTCCTCCTCCTAATCAGCTGTTTCCAATAACAATAAAAAAATTGACTAGACTTTTCACAGGAGGTACCAAAAAAAAAATGAATAAATACGACTCAACACAATTCCATAAAAGGAAATATGAAATTCAATAAATAACAACTAGAAATAATTTAAATAAAATTTTGGAATATAGAAGAGTAAAGTAGAAGAGAATAAGAGAATGGAAAACAGAAAGCAAAGGAAAGGAGAAGAGAACAAGAAAGGGAAAGGAAGGGAAATTTTTTAATCGGAAAAAAATATTTTCCTGGGAGGGAGGGATAATTATTAATTCCTTAAAATATTATTAATGTAACTTCATTACAACGGCAAGGTTCTCCTGACAAAATCAAGGCGGTAAAATAGAATAATTTAAGTAAAAATTAGTTTCCTTACAATAGAAACACAACAAAATGAAGCAAGCTGAGTGGAAAGAAGCGTGGTAAAACAGAACAATTAAAGAGAGAGAGAGAGAGAGAGAGAGAGAGAGAGAAATTTTCAACTCTCTATAAATATCAACAATTACTACTATTTTTGGTTTGAAAACCCCTGGGCCACAGCCAAACTTCAAACGGTTGAGTGCCCTCGCGTCTTGAAGACGAAAGTCAACAGCGCGTAACCCATTCAATGGGATTCCAAAATTGTAAACAAGGGGTCTATTTCCGCCGTATTAGAAGAACGGTACACGAAACATCGGCAATATCATAAACACAGTCAATAGTACAATAAGCAATAAGATCCTTTCAAGTTCAATACAGTTTGTATGGTTCGAGTGTTGGCTCGTAGTATACTCGAAAAAAAAATTCCGTTCACAAATGGGTCGTGTTATTCTACTACGCGTCGCACAGTGGGGCATTTTGATCAAAAAGCTGGCCAAAATTATTTTATAGTAGAAAACAATCCACCAGTGTTGTTTTGTTACAAAATTACATTTTTCCTTTTGTTTGAACATATCAGGTGTATTGCTAAATTAAAACAGTATTTATATGCAAGAAATTGATTTTATTCAAAACTCCTCGTCACTACTTTCTTCGGCAGGTTCGGGGTCATTAGCTCCTCTCGGTTCAGGAGGCAATAATAGTTCTATAGTTTCCTTTGAGAAAGGTTCCATCTTTTTCTTCGGCTGTCGTCTCATGCCAGTAAGGAAGGGATCAGATGTGAGGAGTAACTTATTTAGAACGTCTAAATTACAGGCTTCCCGAGAACATTTCCTAGCATAATTTAAGCGATATGTCCGGAAATGCTTATTCCGAGCTTCTGCAGCTTCTTCTGACAACTGCCCAATAGGAAGCAGGGCATTTGAAATTACTTCCGGATCATGTATTAAAATTTTGTGCATGGTCGGAGACATTGGGTGCCATGGATATAGTTGAACATAAATAACCGCAGCCTCTCTCGTATACTGTTCAAATTTTTCAATATTAATTTTATGCCCACTTGATAACGTTTCTAAAATAATTTTTAACCTGTATAGCAAATTTATATCTACACTAGATGATAATGTATGATTTTCAAAAAATCGCCTGCTGGTGTTGCTGTCATTGTAATTTCCGAACCCAGCTTTGGGAACGTCAACTATAAGTCCCATCTCATTTTTAAACTTCTTTTGTATTTCCTTTTTTCTATGCTGCACTATTACTTTGTTCGTTTTCGATCTAATTTGCCATATTTTAAGAGGCAATTTGTACGATAAATGAAGGATGCTTTCAAAAAAGCGTATTCTGGCATGCAAAATAGAAAGGCCAAAACGTAAAGTTCCTTTCTTAACGTCTCTTTTCCTTGTGAGGTCATTAAATGTTTTCGATGTTGCACCACAGATATAACACCTCATTGTTGAATTTGTATGACATGCAGCATTACACACCTTTGCATCTACCATAGTCAAAAGCATGGTGTGTTTGTCTTCTTGGACATCTTGAGAACAAGTGTTACTGAGGGCATCTACTTGTGCCTCTATATAACGAATCTCTTCATTTATGATGTCCTCAGATTCGTGCATAAACCTTATTCGAATGGGTCTACAGTATCGTGGTGACGAAGGTGTCGGGTTTTGCCAAACAACTTTTTTCTCCTTACCACAAACTAGCTGTAATGGCACCATGGAACTCTGGAATACAGGGTGTTCGACTACAGGTGGGAGAAAATTTAAGGGGTGATTCTCGACGATAATATAAGATGAAAATGAAGAATAAAAAATTGCGATTTCGGCTTCGTTAATTAGCTATTAACAATTAAAAATCTGACTAAAATGCGGCAACATTTTCGACAGAGGTGTACGTTGCGTACGTCACACAGGCGCTCGACAGTCATGTATCAAGTGACAATTGCATGTATACCTTGGTTTTTATTTGGGGCCCCAACGAGGTGAAAATGTTTAATAAATAGCTGGATGACATTGAACCTACCTACTCGTTAAAATCCACAAGGGCATTTCTAATATCCGCCCTATGGAATTATCGAGTAGAAGGGGTCAATGCCCTTTCACTTTTAAATTCTTCTCACACAAATACACAAATCCTTATTCTGCACTTGTAGAACAAAATTACCCGGGTATCTCATGAGACAGTCGGCTACCCGGGTATCTCATGAGACAATTGGAGACCCGGGTATCTCATGAGATAGTTGGCTACTCGAGTACTTGGTTTCAGGAAATGAAAACTATTACGGATTGATTCCGGTTCTCAAAACAATTATTAAGAACCGAAATGATGTTATAACTGTTACTAAATAGAATATTGATTCTGACGTATATCTGGCTTATTTCGATTCTATAACTGTTATTTTTCGGTTCTGGATTTCGGTTCTGTCATTCTGTATTGTGTTTGGCCTTACATATTCATTATTTAAATAGTTAGTTATTGATATTTTCAATTTAAACAAATAAATTTCTATAATTTATTTCTTTAAACATTTGAATTTGTTAAACGGCAACGGTCCGGTTTTTAATTCAGCGCCGTGAACACCCCTCTCGTCGTCCCGACGGTACCGCGGTGCGTAGATACCTCGAAGCGAGCTCCCATATGTGTGTACGGTGGGGGAATCCACCAGTTCCTGTAAATAGGACCCCCAGCCGATACCACGTACGTTCCGTTGTAACCTCCTCTGCGAATACACGCGAATTCTCCAAAATAGCTACGAGTTCAGTTCAAAACCGACCAGTGATTTCTCCTCTGCGAGAAACGGTATTCACGGTGTTAAACATTCGAACTAAACGAGAAGCCCTGTTCTTTTCGAGTATAAGGGCCTCTGTAGCCGCTGTGCACAAAAAACTGTTTTGTGAACCGTAACACGCGGTTGCAACAATTGACTTGGAACCTTCTCTAAACGTCCGACGTTCAATCAGTTCTCCTTTCCTTCTTCACGCGAGTCCAGTGCATTATTAGTTTGCGGACCCTCAGTTACGCAGGGGTCGGTGCAACAGTTTTTTGTGGTCCTTCGAGCCGGATTTGTGTGAAACAGGGATCGCGCGGAATCGGTTAAACAGACGAAACAAACGGTCGATTTCAAACGCGTGTTTTGAGTGTCGTGACTTTCAAATCAAAAACAGTTTACGATGATGAACACGAGTGTCACGGAGACCTTCGAGGCGGTGCTTGAGCGGCAAACACAAGCATTCGCACAGCTCAACAAAATATTGACGAACACCAAAAAAAGGGGGTCGTCAACTATATAATGGAGTACATCGAAACCAGGCTGACCATGTACCAGGAGACGTGGACCCAAATTACCTCCTTCAACGGGTTCCTCCAAGCTTACCGAAAGGCGGACAA
>JAQQRY010000181.1:0-10258 GCA_028455595.1 Lasioglossum vierecki | reverse complement strand
TCATACTTGGCCGTTACTTTCTAAACCAATGGCCATGAAAGATATTTAGTAGCGGCCAAGTATGAATAATTTTGCCCTCCATGTAACTCTTTAAAAATTAAATAGCATTCTTTTAAACTAATTTTTACAAACGCTTTTTTCAGTATTGTAAGAGGTATTTGTGAGCTAACGAACTTGGCCGTATTTTGTTTGATCTCACAACTTTTTACGGCCATAGAGAACTTGGCTCCTGTTTACAGGATGTTTTTGTTGGGATCCATTTAACATAAATAATGGAATCTGAGAAGAATACACACCAAATATTTGTATAGAAAGTACACTGTAGTCAAATTTACGCAAATTCACTTATTGGAATGTATTGTAATACATTGTAACGCTGATGATTACATGAGGCTCAGCTTTTTGCTCGGAGGAAGGTATTAATCCGAAGGTATGCTATGCTAGAGTCATTCGTGACCGGTCGCTGTAGCGGTGGGATAAGCTCCAGCGACCAATATGTACAATCTTATGCCGATGTAAGACGACGCTTTCTATTTCATAAGCGGGAAAACCACTATAAATGCCATTCAAAAGTTTGTGATCAGTTTAACGAAAATTTTGAAACGAATAGTTACAGACGGTTTATTGCAGTAGTAATCTTATGCATTGTGGTGATAAAATTCATCCATCTCTATCTCTATTTATACATACAGGGTGTTCCCAGGGTGGAGGTTAAAAAATATGTTATGTATTATTTGAATAGTTTGAATGACCATGATATTGCAAACAATATTTTCATCCGCAGGTCATTTTTTTCGAAGTTAACAAACTATTTAGGAAGTAATACAAAATTAGAAATCGATATGAGAAGGACTGCTTTTTCGTGAAATGTCACTAAATTTTTCGATCCAGCCCACTGTGCGCTTGTCGCAAAGCCGATCTATGCTAATTTGAAAAATGACTGCAACCATTGCTTAGGGTCAACGCAGAATGTTTTGCCCTGTGTGCTGGAGCGACAGAGATTGATGTCTCCTATTTGTGATCAGAGATCACCGCCGCGGAACTCTCTTTGATCGCAGAAACGGCATATGCGTGTTTGTTTGGTTCGGGATACGAATCAATGGTACCCGACACGTGCTTTCACGATTTCCTGGTGACAGTGAACGTGTCAATACTTGCGAATTTTTGTAGAGTTATAGATGTGTATAATGTGATAATGTAGTGTTATAAAGACCATAAGGCGCTTATTACATATTTATCTTGGAATTAATCGACAATTAACCCTTTGCACTCGGAGCCATTTTAACTCGAAAATCAAACTTTCTTCTGATCTAGGATATTTACACTTTTTAAATGAGTTACACTCTTTATGAGTTTTTAAATTTGGTAGATGTAACATTGGTATCAGAGTTGAGCAGTAATTAATTACATCTGCAATTACATGTGCAAAAGTGGACTACAATTCCAATACGAAAACAGCTAATGGTCCAAAACATAAAAATTAATGGATTAAGAAAACAATTACTGTAATTTGTAATTGCAAAAATAAAAGTACAATTACTGGTTGAGCCAAAGTAATTGCAATTACAATTTCAATTACTTATCAATTAATGTAATTTGTAATTGCAGAAATAAAAGTACAATTACATGTAATTGTAATTGGTAATTGCAATTAATTTTCGAATTGCAGTAATTGTAATTGCAATTGCAATTACTTTGGCTCAACCAGTAATTGTAATTGCAATTGTAATTACTTTGGCTCAACCAGTAATTGTAATTGCGAACCACAATTACAATTACAAATTACATTAATTTTTAAGTAATTGTACTTTTATTTCTGCAATTACAAATTACATTAATTGCTAAGTAATTGTACTTTTAGTTCTGCAATTACAAATTACATTAATTGCTAAGTAATTGTACTTTTAGTTCTTCAATTACAAATTACATTAATTGGTAAGTAATTGTACTTTTATTTCTGCAAATACAAATTACATTAATTGGTAAGTAATTGTAATCGTAATTGCAATTACTTTGGCTCAACCAGTAATTGTAATTGCGGACCACAATTACAATTACAGTGATTTATTATTATCTTTATTTCATATTCGAGGTAGAATTTTTTCGTAATGTACAAATAATATTTATTTCATATTATGAAAAAAACATTTTTTTCTCGTTATAAAACAAATCTTTATTTAATATTAGAAATAGAATATTTTTTCTTAAATATGCAGGAAATATCTATTTCTTGTTTCGAGAAAAATGTTTTTTTTTCTACATAGAAAATGAATCTTTATTTAATATTAGAAATAGAATATTTTTTCCTAATGTACAGATAATACTTATTTTATATTATGAAAAAAATGTTTTTTTCTTATTATAAAATAAATCTTTATGTAATATCAGAAATTACATAAAATTATATAATGTAATATGAAAATTTCTTAATTGTGATAAGGTCCTTTGGAAGTTAAAATGGAATATTCCCTCAAGCAGCGCACAGAAAGTAATAGATATTCATAGTTTCTAATTTTTGTTATAACTTCTTGTATTTTTAAGAATTACCAATGTGTAAAAGAAATTTTTTGTTGGGTATTATAGTTTACAAAATATTTGTCATCCTATAGGAGCTTATTTTAAATTGCCAATTACAATTACATGTAATTGTAATTTTATTTTTGCAATTACAAATTGCAGTAATTGGTAAGTAATTGTAATTGTAATTGTAATTACTTTTTGCCCCACACTGATTGGTATAATACCTCATAGAATACTTAAATGTTTAGTAACTGGTTACATACCGACATATCTAATAATGTAAACAATATTTTCAATAATAGGACAGAAATTTTTAGTGACGCCTCAGAGACGCCACTCGAGTGCTAAGAATTAATAGATATTTAGAATGTTCAAGTGTGATACACCTTATAAACAAGATCTGGTTTTTAAATAATAATAATTTGTCGAATTATTAGAACCACTCGCACAGATTTTTATTTTCATATTATTACCACGTTTTTATTAACTTGCTTTCTTGTCTATCTGTTCGGTGACAAATGTTGTAATTGATCTTAAACTAACTTCCCGATGAGTTAGAGTATGAAATTGGAAACATAGTTCAGAGCTGGAAGACAATGCAATATTCCAAAAAAATTTTAAACAAGCCGTTTAGAAGAAATAACAATTAAATATTTACCGTTACACACCCAACCCAACAAATTTGCAAATGTGAATTTTGAATAGCTGTGAAAATACTTGTAAGATTTGCAAAATTGTACAATTTTAAAGTAGCAAGATAGGAAATCGTGGAACGGTTAAAATGTAAAATTCCGAAACAGCAAATCGTAAAACTGTAATGTTCTAAAGTTGCAAAGTTGCAGACTGTGAAATTGTAAAATTTTACAATTTAAAGTTGAAAAGCAGAAAATTATGAAACGATGAAATTGTAAAATTCCAAAGCAGCAAATTGTAAAATTATAAAATTGCAAAGTTGAAAAGGTAAAACTGTGAAATTGCAAAATTTTACAATTTAAAGTTCAAAGGAAGAAAATTGTGGAACGAAGAAATTGTAAAATCCCAAAGCAGCAAATTGTAAAACTGTAAAACTTTAAAGTTGCACAATTGAAAATGGTAAACCTGTGAAATTGCAAAATTTTACAATTTAAAGTTGGAAAGTAGAAAATTGCGAAACTGTGAAATTGTAAAGAAAGAGACATAGTTAATAGCATTTCCCATACGTTCTCCTCCTTTGCGTCGCAAAGATCGTTCATTACTAGACTGCAAGAAGTTTTACTTCTGCCGCGCGTGGTTTTTCTTGTATTTTGTAGTCCTACAATCTTGCCGAAAAAGTAGGAAATACCCTGTATAAGACGTCACGTAGCCCTATCATAAATCATTCGATTCGTAAAGGTCGGCTCGGTCTCAGCTCTAGAGTAGGCTTAAAACACGTTGACGCTAACCCGTCTGTTGATAACCTACTCATTCTACTTCTTAAGATCGCTAGACACGCGAACTTGACGGATTTATCATTTCAATTTTCTCGAAAACGACGAGACAGATGAACTGAAAATTTATTCTGTATATAGAATCATCCCCTCCATGTTTAAACCTTATGAGGACAACCTGTTGACATATGGAATACAAAATTGTTTAGAAGCTAAAAAGCTATTTTTGAAGAGAACTAGGGACCAATTGTTTGAGAATTTTGTTATAAACGATAAGTCATTTAGGATGGAATAAAAATTGTTTAGAAGCTCAAAAGTTATTTTTTAAGAGAACAGTGAACTTGGGACCAATTGTTTGAGAGTTTTGTTATTAACGATAAGTATTTAGGATGGAATAAATAACTATTAAACCTTGATAAAAGATTCAACCAGAGAAAACCAGTCTGGTTACACCTATTTTCAAGAAAGACGACAAATCAATTATTGACAATTGTAGACCTATAAGTATCAGTAGTATTATGCCTAAAATTTTCGATAAAATTGATACAAATAAATTGTACAATACTGTCTCTCTTTCTCAATATGTGAACAACAGCATGGTTTCGTACGTAAACGATCAACGACCACAATTTTTAAAGATTTTTGAAAGGCTTTTGACACGGTAAATCATTCTCTTTTAATTGAAAAGCTTGCTACATTCGGCTGCAAGGGAAATCTATTGGCATAGCTGGAAAGTTACCTTACAAGCCGTTTTCAAGGTATACGCATACGCCTTTTTTCCCGATACATCCCTAGTAGCACAAAATATTATATACATATTCATATAATATTAAAAAGAGATTCAATCTCTTCTTAATATTTAAATATACATTCAATATTTATTTTATATAAAGTAACAAATATTTCTTTTTAAATATGCAGGAAATATATTTCATGTTACGAGAAAAACATTTTTTCTGAATATAATACGGATCTTTATTTCATATTAGAAGTACAGTATTTTATCGATAATTGTCCACAACACGAGACTGCCCAGGAACAATTATCCGCCAGGGATACTGTTTTTTCCCACGAAGGCACTTTTTTTAAAAATATTTACTTTATATTTTTCAAATATCTACTTTACATTCTCTGAATATTTTGTTAAATAAAGGATAAAGGAAGATACTCTTGGTCCCCTTAGGGTTTCAAGTCCATACACCACTACAATACATACCCTACTCTTTCCAATTTCACCTATCGCCTAATTTCAATCAAATCCAACGGTACCTACTTTTTATGGTGGGTTCCGAACCACCTTTTTTGCCAACAACACGTGGCCAGTACCCAGACAAGTCACCGCCTGAGTATACTGTATACCCATGCGGTCACCCATCCTAGCCCGGCCCACGTCCAACACTGTTTAACTTCGGTGATCGCACGGGAACAGGTGTTTGCAGCGAGGCTATGGTCGTTGACATATTTTGTTAAATATCTATTTTATATTCTCTGAATATTTAGCTTGTATTTTCTAAACATTCAGTTTTTTCTTGAACATGTGTACAATATTAAAAAAATATTTGTCCTATTTTCGAAAAAATATATATCCAATATTTCTGTGCTACTAGGGAAAGTTCACATCTTTTTTTATATTTACTTAATATTTTTTAAATATGTACTTTATATTCTCTGAATATTTAGCTTGTATTTTTTAAACATTCAATTTTTTCTTGGACATGTATACAATATTAAAGAAATATTTTTACTATTTTCGAAAAAAATATATATCCAATATTTCTGTGCTACTAGGGAAAGTTCACATCTTTTTTTTATATTTACTTGATATTTTTTAAATATGTACTTTATATTTTCTGAATATTTAGCTTGTATTTTTTAAACATTCAATTTACATTTCTGGTACAAGTATACAATATTCAGATCCAATATTTTTCTCATATGAACAAAATGTGGCTTAAAAAATATTTTTCTAATTTTTGAACAAAAATATTTATCCAATATTTTTGTGCTGCTAGGGTAGTTTTTACGTATTGTCTTTTAGAGATCTCAAGGTCACCTTCACTTTTTTTAAAAGTGACCACCCATTTTTAAACTTCTACGATGGCAGTCCCTTTCTTTGGGGATTCTCTCTGTAGGACTCACCCTGTACATTCTACATGTCATCTATGCGACATTCTCTGCCCTCGTTATGTCGCCTACATTATGCATCTACTACGATGAATATATATATATATTATTTAGCTCATTCGATTTTCCTTCACATTCAACTGTGAAAGTTTATTAGTATGTCACTCGATAGGGCAGTATTGCAATTGATCAATATTAAACCTGTGAGTTTATTTGCAAAAACCTTTTAACCTAACGCAGTTGCCTAAGCAATTTATTAGCTCTTTGAACTCCTTTGTTGTTTGTGACTCGGCATCGGAGAAGGGAAAATGTAAATGAATCGTGTTTTTACATGTATTTGGTTTTTCCTTTGTTTACTTGAGTCGTATTTTTTAGTTAAAAACTTATATAATTTTCACAAGTATACATTGTAACAACATTTGAGTGCTATATTTAATACAATTAATAAACAAAATTGTTTAAAATAAGTAGGAGTCAAGAAGTAAAGTCCATTGAAGTAAACACATGAAACGCTTGAAACAGTAGGGAGTGGTTGCCAACAAAATTTCAAAATAATTTGGAGTGCAAAGGGTTTATTAATTGGCGAATGTCAATTACGATTACACTTTCAATATAATATAACTATAATACAATATAATATAACTACTGATTTATATGTATAATGTATATTGTACATCTTTGCTACTTATAAAAATATAAAAAAACTTCTTTTTTCGACAAAAGTTGTAATGTTTAATAAATTAAATTTAATGCAAAGAAAAAACAAATCTAGAGGATTTATAGGGATTTTTAATTGTATCCTCTAATAAATATAACAATGCTGAAGTATTTTTAATTAATTAATAATTTCATAACTTTATAAATATAATAATATTAATAACAATTTTTGAACTAAATTATTTGATCCTACTCCGGTGAAATCAACTTCTTGATTAAACAGTTTAAAAAAAAGAAAACGTTTTTTTAAATAAATCGACAACTTCACATTTGTGACAAAATTCACATTAGTGAGTGTTGTCTGAACGTTGCCATAGTTGCCATATTTTTTAAGGTCAATTTTTAAGATTTCAGGGTCACGAATTTTTTATTTAAATCAATACTACATCTTGTTTCCATATTGTTATAGTGCGTAAAAATAGAAATTCAAATGATATATAAAAATATATACTAATAATATACTGCAATGGAGAAAAGCGAGTTACAAAATTAAAAAAACTTTCAAAGTCGATGCGGCAGCATTTCCTGCTATTCGATTGATACCAAATTTTCCACAGATTATATTTTCGTCCAGTAGCATAATTCTAGTGATCATCTCGCAAGAAAATCCGTGAAATAATTTTCGCCAAGTATAACTAATGTCCATCCTAGTGTTCATATTGTGTGCCAAATCGATCGTCCGAAAATGGCAGGTATAATGTGAAATGTACTCTATGTCTCGAGTTGAAACGTTTATCTCATTGTGCTGGTTTAGACAGGCACGAATCGTGCCCTCGAGGAAGAACTGTTTTGAGGAAAATAGTGTGCAATTCTAAATGTTCTACCCTCCATGCACTCAGCTGATTCGTTCTGAAAGGTCTCCTCCTCAGCGATCGAAAAAGTTGCAGAACTGTTAGGTTCTATTAAAGACATGGATTCTAGAAGATACCCTAGTAACACAAAGTATTATATACACGTTCATATAATATTAAAAAGAGATTCCATCTCTTCTTAATACTTAAATATACATACAACATTTATTCTATATTAAGTAACAAATATTCCTTTTTAAATATGCAGGAAATATCTATTTCATATTACGAGAAAAATGTTTTTTTCTAGATACAAAATGAATCTTTATTTAATATTAGAAATAGAATATTTTTTCCTAATATGCAGATAATATCATATTATAAAAAAAATATTTTTTTCTTATTATAAAACAAATCTTTATGTAATATCAGAAATTATATAAAATTATATAATATAATATAAAAATTTCTTAATTTTAATAAGAACCTTTGGAAGATTATATTCATAGTTTCTAATTTTTGTTATAATTTTTTCTTACATTTGAAAATTTTATTATATGTTATTTAAATATTGAATTTATATTTTTGAAATATTGGAATCACATTTACTTCATATTTTTTAAATATCTAGTTCATATTTTCTGAATATTTAGCTTATATTTTTTAAACATTCAATTTATATTTCTTTTACATGTATACAATATTCAGATCCAATATTTTTCTCATATGAAAAAATGTGGCTTAAAAATATTTTTCCAATATTTGAACAAAAATATTTATCTAATATTTTCGTGCGGTTAGAGTACTTGAAAAATGTCCTAATTTTGTAAATTCCAATGGAAATACGTAAAAAATAGTTCTTGAATGTTCCCTAGTGGCACAAAAATATTAGATAAATATTTTTTTAAAATATTGGAAAAATATTTTTAAGCCACATTTTTTCAAATGAGAAAAATATTGGATCTGAATATTGTATACATGTAAAAGAAATATAAATTGAATGTTTAAAAAATATAAGCTAAATATTCAGAGAATATAAACTAGATATTTAAAAAATATAAAATAAATGTGAATCCAATATTTAAAAAATATAAATTCAATATTTAAAGAACATTCAATAAAATTTTCAAATTCAAGAAAAAATTATAACAAAAATTAGAAAAAATGAATATCTACTACTTTCTGTGCACTGTTTATGGGAATATTCCATTTTATCTTCCAAAGGACCTTATCACAATTAAGAAATTTTTATAATATATTATATAATTTTATATAATTTCTGATATTACATAAAGATTTATTTTATAATAAGAGAAAAATATTTTTTTTATAATATGAAATAAATATTATCTGTACATTAGGAAAAAATATTCTATTTCTAATATTAAATAAAGATTTATTTAGTATTTAGAACAAAATATTTTTCTCGTAACATGAAATAGATATTTCCTGCATATTTAAAACGAAATATTTGTTATTTAATATATAACAAATATTGTATGTATATTTGAATATTAAAAAAAGATTGAATCTCTTTTTAATATTATATGTTTGTATTATATGACTTTTAGCTCTTCAAATGACACCATATATTTTTTTTTACTACATTGTAGTTCTTAAAAATAAAAATACAATGAAAATTATAACAAAGTATCTTCACTTGTCCTTAACCTCGCAGACGAAGCGAGAAGGTGTGGAGAGTAAACTGCATTACTTATTTTGAAATTTTCGCGTTGAGATTCGAGGTCAATTGGACGAACTTTGTTGTAGGTTGTTTAATTTGTATTTTTGAGAACTACACTTGGGAGCAACATAATTATACGGTCATTTGAAAAATTCAAGGTCACCGTAATATTTTGGAAAATATAAAACCTTGAAAAATCGAACTTTGTTTTTCTATTGGCCCATCTCAGGGCAATATTTCAAATTTCAGTGAAAATATTCATTGATAAGTTTTACTGACTCACCCTGTACATTATCTAGGTGCACGGTAGTGCACCAGCCAAGTTCTCGCACTACCTCCTTTTACACGAAACAACTTGGCCGTTTTTTAAAGGCTTGTAACTCGGAACTGGAGGCAGATGGAGAGATGTAATTTTGTACACTTGTTAAGTGCTATCATGTCTCAATATTGTCAAAACATTAATCTTCCAACAATTAGTAGGTTCCGAGATATAGGACCACAAAAATCGCTAAATTCGTCACTGACTGACTGACAGATCATCAAAACCTTTTGGGTATTTTCCATTGACCTAGAAGCTTGAAATTTGGAACATAGGTCCACCATAACACACAACCAAAGGAATAATTATCAAAGTTTGAAATTTTACTTTCTTTTTATTTTTAAAAAAATTTTTTCTTTTTGAATTGAATTTAACCATGGACTCTTGTACAAATTAGAACTTGTAAAACCAAAGTTTGAAATAATGAACTTTGAAATTTTACACCTTAAAAAAGCGTAACCTAAGTGGTGGGGATGGTCAGCCGAGCTAGTCTTAAAAAATGGCTGTATCTCGGGACCGGTGCTTCCTACTGCGAAAATAACGAAATTTTCGGAAGGCCGTATCCGAAGCACATAGTGTATGCCGAACCACATGACGTATGTAGTCTTTTGAATATTTAAACAAAAATAGATGAAATCCCAACAAAAACATCCTGTTTACAGGATGTTTTTGTTGGGATTTCATCTATTTTTGTTTA
>JAQQRY010000179.1:0-10265 GCA_028455595.1 Lasioglossum vierecki | reverse complement strand
CACTTATGCGTTCGTACAGAATCGTGTTTATCAACTACTAATTACTCTGAAAACCTTCTTACTATCAGATTTCCACAGTTTCTAAGATTTCTAATCTATCGATGAATGCGTTACTCGAAGGAAGATAAAATTGATATGATTTTCATTAATGGAGAAAGTCGACACTGTTTAAGAGAAGTAGTACGATTACTAATCGTAATTGTCCATCAGTTTCCGTTTCATAAATGTCTTCCTGTCAGCACCGAATGTGTTATTATGTTTTGTATTGCGATACATTTGAATGTATAACAGCTCGAGGGAATATTTTTGAACATTTTTCGTAACAGAAATAAAGCAAATGTATCTTACACGTTGAATTTTATTTATTCGATTTTTTTGGGTTGAAGGTCATTTGTCGGTTATATTGTGTTACATGAATGAATTCGTTATTTTGTCAACTAAAACATTACGTTAACAAAATAATTAAATTCCATTTAAAAAAACATCGATGACCTTCAAATCTCATTAAAATATGACCTTGAAAATTTTTCAAACAGTGTAACTTTGTCCTACGAAGTTTTTTTGTAAAACGAAAAGTAATGGAGATATTTCGATGTTCTGTTTTTGCGGACTCACCCTGCATAGGTTGTAGAGTGCGCAAAATTACAAGTATAATCCTTTCGTCCAAAACAATGAAATATATGAGACGTCCTATGATTTTGTCGGGCAGAAACACAAAGCCCCGTGAAAAATTCAATCGTGCGCGCACGTTCGGCAATAAAAGTGCATACACAGCGGTTCTAATTTTCAGAAGAAATTATAGTCGATTGGCATCGATAGCCGGCGGTCGTTACCGGCAATATCGCAGCGCAGCGCGGTGAAAGCAAACGTTCGGCTAGCTCGGTGCGGCGCGGCGCGGCGATCGGTTAACGAAAAAATTCCATTTCGAAGGCTTGAGCCTTCCAATTAAACAACGACGCTCTTTCCCGGAAATTCCTGAACGGTTCCCGATGCTTCGGCCTCTCCGCCTCGCAGTTTCCGGCGTTATTGTATTTATTAAGCGCAAAACGCGTCCGTAAGGTTGCGCGACGAGTGCTCTCTCGATCGCGTAGCCGGTTCTCGCGTTCGCGTGTAGAAACTTCCGGCGTTGGTTTGCGCCCCACCGAGCCGACGTTTGATTTATGAGCTTCGCGGGTTATTCTCAATTTGCGCGGGAACTTTTTTTCCGCTTTGCGCGCGATCGATTGTTGTCGGTTCGATTAGCCGGCACGCGAAAATCGGCGGTTCTTGCGACGTACAATCGCATAGGTAGGTACTGGGTACACAGAACACATACACACCGTTCGCGCATTGTCGTTTCGCCTCTGTTTCCGTTTTGCCCGCTTAAACGCTCTCTCGGTCCGGCCATTGAATGAAAGAGGAAAGCTCAGAGACGAGCGATTACTTTCTTCCGCTGATTGTTCTTTTCTTTCAGCCCTCTCGTTCCAAGCTCCATTTCTCATCCGGTCAGTTCTTCCGGCACAGCTCGTTCCCACTTAGCTTTTCTTTCCTCCACGGCCGACGCCTGCTTTCCTTTCACGTGTCTGTTTTCTTTTTCGTTTGCCAGCCCCTCCCTCCCCTCCTTCTCCTCCTCTATCCTCCTCCTCCTCATCCTCCTCTTCCTCCCCCACAGCTTCCTCGTGCCTGTCTGCCGCACATTCTCCGTTCCGAGACGATAATGCCGCGGCTTTTAGAATTCATCGCGCACCCCGGCACACGGTCGGTTCGTCAACGATCGTAAATAAGCTATGAGGGATGCAAACTGATGAGCGACGCAATTGAGTGTGATACGAGCGCGGCGAAGAGTTCTGTTTGTCCCGAAGAAACCACCGAAGCTTTTTCCTCTCCGCTTTCATCGCGCACAACTGCGTCCGCATATCGCGACTGTCGCTCGCGATGCGATTTTTTTGCGACGGTCACACCGTTACTGCGTCATACACAGGACGAGTTACCTAACATTGCCACCTCAAATATCTTTGTTGTTTTTAATGATACACACGTCAAATGTCTGAAGGACAAAGTTGAATGGCTCATTGGTGTGCACATGAAACCAAAAATATTTTTGTTTTTAAAGATATTGTGGAGTGGAAGGGATTCTCATTAGAGATCGGAACGCGTTAATGTAAGAATACTTTATTTAGTCTGTTCTCTGTCGAGTATGAACGCCAACTGTTTCTTCCAAAACGGATTATTCGAACGAAGGCCTGGTTGTCCGCGGTTTTTATATATTTGACCTTGGAGCGCGAGTCGTCGTCGATCAGCTGTTTGTCCTAAGACGAAATATCGGCGACGATCGCGCATCACAATATTGTTCGAGGAACGATACTGTTCCTAGCGTAACGGACATACATGATTCCATAATAGCGCAATATATTTCTTTTACAATATCAAGGTCACCTTCATTATTTTTAAATCGAAGCAACATTTTTTTAAACACCTACAATGATAGTCCCTTTCATTAGGCATTCGAAGACTATTAAGTCCTTAAGACCTTAGAAAAACCTTTAAATAATTACAATTTATAAAAAATGATTCTTCCATCTGATTCGTCTTTTGAAACCATTTAGATTACGTCAGAAACATTTCTTGTATTTTCATAGGTAGATGAGATATTTAGGTGTACCATTTTAAACAAAACACCCTGTATAATATATCTAATATTTGAAAAATATATGCGGAGCAAGTAAAATGATGAAAATTACTAAAATTTGTTAAGTCAATTGTAAGAAACAGAGATTAAATAAAAATTAATTTCTTCTTTCAATAACATTGAGAACTCGTAAGTAGTGTAACGTGATCCTTAAATGTTTCGAATGTTATCACAGTTTTGTGTTCGAGTCATTTATTTTTATCATAAATGCACAATTGTAAAATACTATAACTTTCCATATACCTAATGCTTTCTATTATTCGATTGGGTATTAATCGAGCTGGATAACATTTATGTAAAATATTATTTTATTGCACAGAACTTAAACTTCAGCGGTCAGAAGTTAAGTGTTACCGAAGAAATACAGAAATAGCGAATACTCGTTTCCCCTATACTAGAGTTTCCACAATACTCGGCATTGTTAATAAAACTGCGGGTAGAGTAAAGCGAACGCTCGACGCGCAGATATCCTGATCTGTACAAAGAATTCGCGCGCATATTATAAAGTAAACCACCTCAAAGGGCAGGTATAGTCGGATAAAGGGGTCAAAAGTGCCCTTAAACCAAATTGGACTTACGATGGACCATTCAATACCTTACCCAGGGAAAACGTTTTGTACCAGGCACCCTCTATCTTGACCGAGAGGATAGAACAGGGGAAACCGGATTATCAGTTTTCGTTCTTTTCCCGGTACAACCGGATGGAAAAGAACTGAAAAAAATCGATACAGAGCGCTTTTCGTGGTACGCGTCCACTATTTTCCCCTGTTATCCTTTTTGTTAGAATCCCCGATTCGAAAAAGGTAAAACCTCCAAAAAAGAAGCCGTCCTTATCGAACCTTCAGAGCGAGATCATATTAACACTTTACCTACCGGAAGCCTACTCATAGGATTTTCAAAAATTCTGCCGTACCAAAAGAAAGAATGGAAATTTTCTTTTACATTACAATCTTAAATAAAACTATTAGCTGACGATACTGAGGGTGAGTTGAAAACTTGATGTTGTATTTGAAGATATAATTAAAAAGTGTTGAACCATGTACAATAGATTTTTCACGATTATGTAATGATCACCGGTAGGTCATGTGTTCATATTGTTACGATGATAAAGCCTTGTTAATAATGCTATTTGTTTCAAGAGCTGCAACATATTCAACAAAACAGTTCATTCACTACTATTTTCTAATTTATAGATCTCGTACTTTCTGCTCTGAAATATATGTATACAGGATCGTATAACTGATGGAAAAATACATTCACATATGTAGAATATCATGACCTTGATCTTCGAAGACTGGCGTTCCTTTGCGTGTTAAGGCCACCTAACTATCTCTTCAGGTTATTATGATGCAAAAATATGTGTTACGTAATGTGCATGGTGTCAATGGACCAAAGATCTGGCTAGAAAATTTTTCTCCGAAAGTCATTTTCATCGATGCTATTTAATATATGTTACAATTATTTAATTGCATCGTGTAACTGATCGAGAAATACATTCAGATATGTTTAATAACATAACCTTGAAATGACTCATATCGTTGCTCCGAGCAACCGAATATCAAAGTTGCTTCCATCAAACCATTCAAATAATACACAAAATAGGTTCCTTCAAACTATTCAAATAATACACCAAATAGGTTCCTTCAAACCAGTCAAATAATATACAAAATAGATTCCTTCAAACCATTCAAATAATACACCAAATATTTTTTGTACCCCCAAAATCGGAGAAAATATTTAGGTTACCGTATTTGGGTGGACGACCCTGTATATATCGAACATTTAGTTTAAATAAAATGAAATGATTGCACATTTTGAAGTTAGCATTGCTTTATCATAAATGTTGTAATTCAAGGTCATTTGAAAGTCATAGTGTACCACATCATTGAACTCATCTTGACATCAGCTACAACACCATGAAATTGAAAATATATGGTGCCATTTAACGTCATCAATGCCCTTCAAAAAACATTGAGAATTACAACAATCAGAACGTTCTTTTCTGTCACCATATTTTTCTGCTTTAACAGTATAACATTCCTCTCTAACATTTACTCAGATGTGGGCATTACTTGGCGCAACAAATATTTCAAATACTATTTAATATTTTAGACTTTATTTTACTTAATGAAAATAGTATTTTAAATAAAATGTACAATTTAGAAAATAAACAAAATATAATAAAATATTTTTATTTTAACAATCGAAACAACAAAATAAAATATTTCTATTTTAATAATCGGAACCACAAATTAAAATATTATTATTTTAACAATCAGAACCACAAAATAAAATATTTCGATTTTAAAAGCGGGAACCACAAAATAAAATATTTCTATTTTAATAATCAGAAACACAAAATAGAATATTGTATTTTTTGTGCCTACTGAGGTTTCTTGATAAACATACAGTGTATCTTATCACCAGGAAACTATTTCTACTCATAAATCTATTGAATGCGAACTATTATTTCCAGCAATGATATATAAAATTTAAATTGGAAGTGAAAACAAAGTCCAAATAATTAAAATATTCTTAAAATAAAATACTATTTTCAAAAATTGCTGCCTCAAATAAATTATTTTATTTTCAAAAATTACTGCATCAAATAAAATATTTAATTTTCAAAGTTGTACACTTACTGTAAAATAAATAAGATTAGTTATTATTTACTATTTAAAATACTATTTTCCTCAGCTCTGCATTTGCTTCTATCTTGAAGTCTAACGGAGCTATATAGATGTTCTGTTTCTCGTGGGTCAACCGGTATATATTTATTTATTATTGTTTTAAAACAAGTGGTTTATTCAACAGGTACAATATTGTTACATATAATTTCCCCAATTTGCAATTAAAAGGCAATACGTGATCTGGAAAATACGCTTTGCATGTTTGAAGAATATTTTATCCGGGAGTATGTGCGCGTCGAAACAACTTTGAGACGCTTTATACCGAATCGTTTAACTTCCGAAACTTCTTTCTCATTAAAGATTAAGAGACTTTTTAACCAAAATCGCATATTCATTTAGCGTAGAAAACGCTATTAATCTCCTGGCCAAGATAGAAGGCTAACATGATCCTGGGAGCCATCGCGAATCCAATTTATTTTAGGGGTACTTTTTACCCTTCGCATCATCCAGTTAAACCCTCACCTTGAAAACTTCGTTAAATTTTCTCTCCCCTCCACCCGAAAAATCAGTTTCCATGTTAATTACTAAATAGAAACCAGTGGAGATTCAACTTCCCTTGGTAGCGGAAAAATGACGCTTCCATGGAGTTCGGGATTTGCAATGTCAAAGTTTTCCGAAGACTATCATCCGTGAACTCACAACATGTTTTATCAAGCAATCCGCGTTATTGTGCAACTATTGCATGCGTACTCATTGAATCGCGAACGCAATTTATTGCAACAAAATCATACAGTTCAGAGTATGTACAGATTTTTGTGCATTTATAGCAGATTTGAAAAATCCAAGGAAATTGCTTTTTTTAAAAATGCATTGACACATTTCAGTTTACACAGTTTGGTAGACACAATTATACCAGTCAACTTCCGTTTCAACGTTTTTTAAATACCGTTTTTAAATACGCATTTATAACAGACAAACTTTTCCCCGCGACTTCGCTCACACAGGAAACTGTTTAATGCCCTCGAAAATTGATATTGCTTCTCCATAAAACCTTTTAAACCCCCATTCACCCCATTCAGATTGTATCAATGAGCATTACGACCAAGTATGACGTAAATTGGACCACGATACAAACGTTGCAACCCCTTTTCACCCGCTTAGGGGATGAATTTTTTTTAAACGACGAAATAGGTGTTTGATTAATTATATCAAAGAGCATTAAGACCAAGTTTCAAGCAAATCTGACCACAAATAAAATATTCCTTACAAAAATGTTTCAACCCCTTTTCACCCAATTAGGGGTTGAATTTCGAAACATCCTTTCGTTATATGTACCTTGTATAGTTCATAAAGGAAAGTTTACGGCCAAATTTAGGCCACGCCAGGTTTAGCCTAGGCGTTGATGAGTGAGTGAATGAGCGAGTGAGTCAGTACTTCGTTTATATATATATATATAGTATATAGATTTGTAACATTCAAGGAAATTGCATTTTTTTACCACGCTTATATTAGCTGACCGAGTTGTCATTGTCGTTGCCGTTGTATACATCAAATCTTGAAATCAAATTTTAGACCACTTCCCAATGAGTTAGAGACTTGAAATAGACCGTGCGTTTAAGATTCAATCAATATTTTTAAATATTCCCTTCCACCCCTCGCCGTGCAACGTCGAGTGCAGCTATCCCCACTACGCATTTCCACTCCGATTCCGACCCTGCTCCACCAGTGTAGCCATATTAGGACAGTCACGGTGAAATGATGTACCCCCTCTCTGATGACAGAGAATGAGTGGGGCGAATGGGAGCCAAACGTTGCGCGTGCGCGATATGGATAGAGTAGGGCGAATATTCATTCGGAGTGGAGTGTGCGCGTGCGCACGGTGCTGAATTGGAATAGTGGAAGGGGTAAGTTGGGGAGTACATGAGGCTCGTTTTGTCCTCATTCTGGCTTCACTGTGCTCCACTGGCCCACTTCGCACCGAAGGAACTCAGTTTACTTACTGGGTTGGTTTGGTTTAGGTTGAGTGGGAGCAGGGGGGGCGACAAGGACCGACGGTTCTGCTCGATAAGCGGGCCTTACTAAAAAATACGCTCGGTAGTAAAGACTAAAAAGTGAAAAATAAAAAGATGTATAAAAAGACTTTTTAAAAATCACGCTTATATTAGAATGCTCTAAAAAGGAGAAAATAATATTGTTAGATATTAGTGACTATAAATAAAAGCGTGGCGTGCCCACGAAGATTACGTTAATATAGTTTGGTGGAATCCAATTTTTCAAATAGTATGAAATTTTGAAAATAGTGTTCTCCTACTTTTCTGAAAATCCTTTTAACGTCGTTGGAAATGTGTTCAACATATGAAAGAACTACGGTGTTTTTCTGTTTAATTGGTTCCGTTTTCTTATACTTTTCCTATTTTCGTTTTTCAACGACAAGAGGGTGATATATTTTAAAAAATGCGTTCTGTGATAATATTTAACACCAAATTAACATTTTGTTTAATAATTTACAGACACAATCAATAATTTTCTTGTTGAGAACTGTTAATTACTTTTCTCTAATTTTATGGATTCTATTTCTGTACTATTGCTTTTGCAGCGTGTCTGTGCGTTGGTATGAATGCGTTAGTAGTGTGACCGTGCATTGGTATGCCGGTGTCTAACAATGTACCTGCGCGTCTAGTATGAAGTTCGTCCGTTGCTGTCTGTTTACCCGCATGTCCGGTCGTATGTTCTTTTGCGTTAAATTAATCTGAAAAGTGTATCAAAAGTCTGCTGTGCAATCCTACACTATTTTAGGTTCATCATACAATACATTATTTTCTTTAATATGTATATCAACATTATTAGTTAAATATATTTTCTTCCGTTTATAACTTATAAACACAAAGACGTGGTTGTTCAAATACAAAAAAACCTCATCAACATTTCTTGAAGATGATCTGAACATAGGTCGAAATTTGAATTTGATAAACTGCAAAATTTATTAGGGTTTGTTTAGAATCTTCATAACGAGCGTGACACGTCAAATTACGGCAAGGGGTCAACTTCAGTAGTAGTTCCAGAAATGTTTAATCGTCAGCCGATTTGGTCTACCGATGACTATGCACCGGAGACGAGAGCCGCGAATAATTCAAAGATCCCCGGAATCCCGAGAAATCGTACGAGCCGCTATCCGATTCGCCATCCATTGCAGGCCGGAAGGTAAACGTCTGAGCGTCGAGCGTGTTCGATAACAATGAAGTCGAATTACCGTAAGAGTTTGCTGTCGGGATTTAATTACCGGGCCGATCGAACAGGATGATCATTTTGCGGCGCCGTTGCCGATTTTACGGCCGCTACGTCTTAGCGTCAGAAAACCGACGGGAAACTTTGAGCTCCGGCAGAGACCTGTTGCGAGTCAAGCTTACGAATCAGGGTCGCTCGGCTAAGCTGACTCAATGGCTGTGCAACAGCGAGCAGAAACCACTGCGTGACCGTGCACGGCTAATTCTAAGCGCCGCGCCAGCCAATTTAACGAGGAACGCTAATTGATCAGAAAATCGTATTGACTTTTTCGGGCTACAGTTCGCAAGTATCCAGAAGTTTCTCTCACAGTGCGCACAGTTTGTTGGATAACGCGAGCATGGAAAAACAAGCCATTGTCCGTTAATCTTCCATTTTCTCCAGGTTTCGTTTAGTTCTGAAGCTTCCCCTTGTTTAACCAGCGCACAGTGGTCTGGAGACCCCGCTTTCGTGGCCAAAATTCAATTTTTCAACTTCAATATATTAACAAATTTTTTTCCTATAAAGTAACAATCCTTCAAAGTTCCCAAATCCAAAATATTATTTATTTTAGATAATTCTGTGATGAGATACAGCGTTCTAAAGACAAAGTCAGAAAATTCAAAGTAAAATAAAACGTTTTCGATTTCAATCATCGAATATCAGAAAACAGATTTTAATGATTGTTTTATACGTGTTAGTAAGCGCAATTCAAATATTTAATCCAGTTTTAAGCATTGTTCAGACCATACACGAATAGCGTAAATTAATAACATTTCAAACTTTGAAAAGAATTATACAAAAATGCTTGAGAGTGCGAAGCATCGGACTTGTTTTATATGAAAGCTTGAACATTTACTAAGAAGAGCATGTAAAAACTGCAATCTTCCGCAATCTTGAACTATAAATAGATTTTAACAAATACGGGCCCGCGGTTATTCGACGCCTGGATACGCAGTTCCACTTGAATCTTGCATAGCAGCTTGGAATTACTATGTATCTAGTCCAGTTTTGTTCGCTTTATTGTTTTGTTTTATAAAAAAAACGATTATTAAAAAAATTTTAATTACATTATTAAACAATTATTATTATTTTTATTGTTTTTCTTTTAATTTTTATTTAATACTTAGACATGTTGAAAAATATCAGTATGTACGTCCTTTTAATGCAAGCCAAAAAAACCTAATTTCGCGAGGAGCAATGTCCACAATTTTTCAGTTATATGTGATGATCTGACAAAAAAAACGGTTTCAACAAAAGTTAATCAGCATTCAATCTTGTATAAACGTCAATATAAAAAATTTGGAAGAAATTTTTTTTCTTTAAATATCAAGGTCACCTCTATTTTTTAGAAGTCACTATATGTTTTTATTTCACAATTATATAGCTGACATCAAGACGAATTCAACAACCTACAATACTATGATTTTAACACTTGAAATAATGCTACAATACTTTTGGCCACGAAAACGGGGTCTCCAGACCACTGTGCAGCGTGTGACCCTCATTTCACGGACTGGACCTGTCTCCCGGTGTCGAATTGACATAGCATCAAACAGATCGATGAAACGACGAGGTAAACAGTTATTTTTCGATGACCTTATATTCAAATTGATGAGTTCATATTTACATCGTAGGCTTCTCGGTTATGAGTTCCCAATTAAAAAAGTACAAGTCACGTAGTTTCGAGCATATTTACATACCCC
>JAQQRY010000178.1:0-10298 GCA_028455595.1 Lasioglossum vierecki | reverse complement strand
GTGTTGCCAATAGAACTGCGCGCTGACAATCGATCTAACGTCTGCTATGACGTGCATAGTAACCAATGGGAGGCGGCGAAATGGATCGATAGTTGCGATCTATCGGTTTCTGCAACCAATCCCAAACAAGGACCTTTTTCCCGAAGAGTTGAATGCTCTTCGTCACCAACGTCCTCTTAATAAAAATAGCGTTATCCTCTCCCTGAATCCCTTCGTAGATGATGATAGTCTAATGCGAGTCGGCGGACGCCTGAGAAACGCCAAGTTATCGGAACAACAAAAGCATCCGATTATATTAAAATCACATCCGATCTTGACGCTTATAATCAACCACGCTCATCTGCGCACCCTGCATGCAGGATCGCAGCTGACGATAAGCATCCTCCGCCACGAATATTGGATTTTGCGAGCGCGTCCTACAGTTCGAACCATTCTCCATAAGTGCGTAAAATGCGCACGCGAAAAAGCTGCATCTCAAAATGTATTAATGGGGGATCTACCGGATTTGAGAGTCACGCGTTCGACTCGAGCGTTTTTACACTGCGGTCTCGATTACGCCGGTCCATTTCAAACCCGAACGTCACCCGGCCGCGGACATCGTTCTCGAAAGTCCTATATAGCTGTGTTTATATGCATGGTTGTAAAAGCGATTCATCTGGAACTTGCAAGTGTATGTATGTAATAGTTTATTGTTCCCATTACGGGTTACAATGGAGTCCCGTTTCCTTTACCTATATATAAAACATAATTACCAATTAACATAATTAAATAAAGCCAATTAACATTTTAACTCTCTCTTTCACTCTATTCCTCCTATCCCCCTTTCATTCCTCTCTCTTCTATTCCCTCCTGATCTCGCCTTCTTTTCTCTCCCTATCCAGCTCCTCCATCCATTCTTCTCCGCTCCCGTCTTCCTCTAATATCTTTTTTTACCCTCTCCTGAGTCCCTATGTCTCTCCTCTGGTCTCCTCCACATCTTTCCAGTACATGTTCCCATGTCTCTTCTTCGTACCCACATCTCCTGCATAACCTCTCCTCTTCTTCCTCCCAGTATCTTCCTCCTCTCATTTCGTTCCCTAACCTGTACCGCGCTATTCTGCTCCATTTTTTTTCTTTCTTTCCTTTTTCTAAATACTCTGGTATTCCCTCCACTCTTACTTCTCTGAACCATTTATTATATTTCGATTCCACCGTCATTTTCCAATTCTCCTCTTCTTCTATTCTTTTTTCCCTACTTTCTATTCTCTCCCATTCTTCCTCCCTCTCTTGTTTATCCGCCTCCTCTAGCTTTCTTCTGTCCCCTCTCTCATTAATATATTTCCTTCTCCCTTTTTCCCATCCCGATATTTTCCCTCCTTCTCTCGCTCTCTCTTCTATCTCTCTCAAACATCTCCTTGCCCATTCACTTCCTCTTCCATCTCTTAATCTCTCTTCAAATTTCCATGCTCTTCTCGCTGCTCTGGCTCTCATTTTCCTTCTCTTCGTCTCCTCCCTCACCATATACCCTGGTGTTACCCAGTCCAAACCCAGCACCCATCTTAAGTATCTTTCCTGCATTGCTTCAACTTTCTTTCTCTCCTCCCACCCCCATATTTCCGCCCCATATGCCATAACTGGCCATATCAGTGTGTCATAAAACCACACCCTTCTCTTAAAATTATCCCTGAAAAATCTCTTCCCTATCCCCCATACGCTTCTCATTACCCCTCCTCCCTTCCTTATCCTGTCTTCTATCTGCCTCTCTTGCCCTCCATTCTTCTTGAATATGTATCCGAGGTATTTTATCTGCTCCACCTCTTCCACCACTCCATCTCCCCATTTCCATACTTTTTTCTCTTTCTTTCTCCTTTCAAATCTAATCACTTTCGTCTTTTCTCTGTTTACTTCGAGCCCTTTCTCTCTTATATAATTCCTAAATTCCTCTATCATTAGTTTCATCCCATTTTCTTCTTTCGCCAGCAGCACTAGGTCGTCCGCATACTGTAGTGTGTACAACATCTTTCCTTTTATCTCTATTCCTCCTTTTCCTCTCTTCCTCATTCTTTCTTCCAAATCTGCCATAAATAGGATGAATAGCTTCGCGCTTAATGGGCACCCTTGTCTCACACCTCTTCCTACCCAAAATTTTTCTCCTAATTCTTCTCCTATTTTTACCCTTACCGTTGTCTCTCTGTATACTTCTTCAATTCTTTCCCTTATCTCATTACTCACCCCTTTTTCTTTCAGCGTTTCCCATAGGATTCTTCTATTTACGCTATCAAACGCTGCTTTCAGATCTATGAAGCATCCTATCATTTTTCCTCTCTTTTTCGCTAACTCTCTATTTATGACATAATTCAGCACGTATATGTTATCTATCGTCCCTTTTCCTTTTCTGAACCCCGTTTGGTTTTCTGGCACCATCTTCTTCTCTTCTACTTCTTTCTCCAATCTCTCCTCTAGTACTATCGTGTATATTTTATACATCGTATTTAATAACGTCACTCCTCTGTAGCATTCTACTGTTTTCCCGTCTCCTTTCTTTTTTATAGGTACCACTATCCCTGTTTTCCATTTTTCCGGCCATCCTTCCCCTTTCCATATCCTGTTACAGACTTTCCATACCTCCTTCCTTACATTTTCCCCTCCATACTTCCATACTTCATTCCCCATCCCGTCCTCTCCTGCCGCTTTCCCATCTTTCAGCTTTTTTATTATTTTCTCTACCTCTTCTATTCCTATCTCTTCGTCACCTCCCACACTTCTCTTTCTCCCTCCCCCCTCCTACTATTTTTGTTTCCACTCCTCCTAATACTTCCATAAAATATTCTTTCCATTTCTCCATTTCTATCTCCTTCTCTATTCTTTTTCCCCTTCCGTCTCCCATCCTTCTTAGGAAATCCCAGACCTTACTTTCTGTATTTGCTTTCCCTGCGTCTAGTAATATCCTCTCTCTCTCCTGTTCCCTTTTCTTTTCACATGTCTTTTTGTATACGTTTCTCATTCTTCTGTATACCTCTCCTTCTTTGCTCTCCTTTTTCCATCTCCTTAGTGACTTCCTTAGTTCTTTCTTTCTTACCTTGCATTCCTCATCCCACCAGCCTCTCTTTTTCCTCTCTTTCTTATTTTCCTCACTCCTTATCTTATCCATTGTTTCCTTAATCCTCATTTCTAACTCTCCTAATCTTTCCCCTACGCTTTCCCCTTTTAATTCTATTTTCTCTGTTTTACTTCTATACTTCTCCTTTACTTCTCCTTCCCATTCCAGTTTCTGTACTCCTTTCTTTTTCCTCTTTTCTTCACTTTCGTCATCTTTCCTCCATCCATTCTTCATCGTCACTACCAATGGCAAATGATCTGATTCTACCCTTTCTTCTACCACCATGCTTTCTATTCCTCCTCTCGTTCTTTCGTCTCCTATTACATAATCTATCACGGATCTACCTCTCTGTCCTATGAATGTGTATTCTCCTCTCTCATCTCCTTCTATTCCTCCATTCATTATTTCCAGTCCTAGCTCCCCTAGCGTCCTTATTAACTTCCTCCCTTCTCCATTTACTTTCCTGTCTCTCGACTCTCTACTTCCTTCTCCATTCTCTTCACTTTGTCTTGCTTTCCCTCCTTCCTCACCTGTCCTTGCATTGAAGTCTCCTCCCACTATTATTCTTTCCTCTTTTCCCTTGTCCCACCATTCCTTCAATGCATCCATTTTTCTATCTATATCTTTGCTTACGTACACCCCCATTATTTTCCATTCTTCCTCTCTTATCTTTATCTTTCCCACTATCAATCCTTCCACTTCTTTTGATTTCTCCTTCTCCATTTTTCTACTCACTAATTCCTTTCTCATTCCTATTACCATTCCTCCCTTCGCTCTCCCTATCTTGTTGTCTCTCACAGCCCACTGTTTTTTCCACACATATCCTTTTGGTAATCTCCTTTCCATCGTTCCCCACATCTTCTCTTCCATCCACGTCTCCATCAGCACCATCACATCCCATTGTTTTAAATCCTTCCAGAACTCTTCATCCTTTCCTGTCAATCCTGCAACATTCCAGAACCCTATTTTTACTTTTTCCCCTTCTCTCCTTCTTGTCCTCTTCTCTTCTGTCTCTTCTCTTTCTTCTCTATCCCTCCCCTCTACTTCCCCTTCTCTTTCGTTTTTACTCCCCACTCGTTTCCCTCTCCATCCTTCAGCACTCCCTCCCTTTCATCCCATTTCCACATCTTTCCTTCTACCCATCTTTTCATGTAACCCATTTTTGCATTTCTCCCATTTTCTCTTTCCTTCTCTATTATTTTCTTTAATCTCCATTGCACGCTTCTTTCCTCCCACGTAAGGTCGTCTTCAATCCTTTCTTTTCTTCCTGCTAGTTTCTTCTTTTCCAGCATTACTCTCCTTTTTTGTTCCATTGACTCCATTTCCACTACTACCCATTCTCCTTTTCCTATCCCCCTCGTACCACCTCTCCTCACTTCTCCTACCTCTGTCTTTTCTCCTATCACATCTAATATCTTCTGTACCTCTTCCCGTCCATTTCCTCCTTCTTTTATCTCTATTCCTTTTATTATTATATTTTTTCTCCTTATCTCCCTTTCCTTTCTTTCCCATTTCATCTCTACCTCCTTCAGCCTCCTTTCTATTTCTCCGTTTTCAGTTTCTCCTTGCTCTCTTCCTCTTTGTTTTTCTATCTCTTCTAACCTCTTATCAATTTTCAACTTTTCTCCTGCGTCTAGCTCTATCTTCTTCAGTCTTATTTCTATCTCTCTCCACGCTTCTCTATCTTTTTCCCTTTCTCTCTCCCACTCTTCTTTCATTTCTTTTTGTTCTCTTATCATCTCTCTTAACTCTTTCCATCCTTCTGCCATTTCTTTCATGCCTTTTACCACTTCATTTATTTTCACCCATTCTTCTTTCCTCGCTTCTCTTATTCCTTCCTTTATCTCTTCCCTTATAATCTCTCTTACCGTTTCCTCTGACCATATCTTTTCCCGTCTATTTTCCCCCTCCTTTTTCTCTGGTGATCTTCCTGTCCTTTGGCTCTTCCTGAACGGATCGACTTCCTCTCCTTCTCTTTCTTCTCCCTCTCTCTCTCTCTTCTTCCTGTCTATCCATTTTTCTAGCCCTTCTATTTTCGAGAGGCTGTTGCTTCTCCCTCTTTGACTCGTTTTCATCCTCTCTAGTTTTCCTTTCATTTCTTTTTCCTTACTTTCCATTTCTTTGCCTTCCTCCTTGTTCATTTCGGAATCTTCTCTACCTTCTCTCTTCTTTAACGACCCACTCTACCTTTGCCGTCAGCTTTCCTCTTATCTCGCCCGATGTCTCTCTCTCTCCGCTCTGTCTCTTTTCCTTGTCTCTTCACGCCTCTCTCTCTCTCTGTCTTATCCTTACCTCCTAACCTCACTCACTCTCCTTTATTATTTCTCACTCTCCTCTTTCACTTGCTCTCACCCCTTTTACACCTTTTACACCCTCTTAACCCTCCTCTCTTCTTCCTCTCACTGCTCTTCTCCCACCGCTTTACCCTCACTTTCTCTCACTATTATCTCCTTTCAATCTTCCTCTTCCTCAATACACACCTTCTCCGTATCTAACCATAAACGGCACTCTCGGAACTTGCAAGTGATTATTCAACTGCTGCGTTTCTGGCTGCGTATAATCGGTTTTGTTCGCGACGCGGCATTCCTAATGCCCTTTATTCCGATAACGGTATGACTTTCACGGGAGCGGACAACGAGCTCACGAATGCGTTTCGTGCTGCAACTCGCGATCCCACAACGCTCAATCGATTAGCGATTGATCGTGTCACGTGGCACTTCACGCCACCTGCTGCTCCTCATTTTGGAGGATTGTGGGAAGCCGGTGTGCGAAGCGTGAAGTACCACCTTAAACGAGTTGTTGGAGCCCACACATTGACCTTTGAGGAGTTCACGACTGTGCTGTGCCAGGTCGAAGCCTGTCTGAACTCTCGACCACTCGCCGCAGTTTCTGAAAATTTTGATGATTATTGTGCATTGACGCCGGGTCATTTTCTTGTTGGGTCGGCTCTCACAGCGGTCCCCACTCCATCTCTGCTCGACGTAACAGAATCACGTCTCTCACGGTGGCAGTTACTGTAGAAAATGAAAGAAAGTTTCTGGCAACGCTGGTCGCAAGATTATATGCAAGGTCTTCAACAACGAGTTAAATGGAAAATGCAAAAGCCCAATATTGTCGTAGGACAATTAGTTTTATTACGGCATTCAAATCTCCCACCATGCAAGTGGGAACTCGGTCGTATCATCGCGTGTCATCCCGGAGATGATGGCATCGTGCGTGTGGTGATAGTTAAGGATGTTCTGGAGGTACAATGGGAGACAAAAGTACAAGAAATTCGAAATCCATCAATATATTGGCAATGAAAGCCATTCATGATTATATTTTGCATTAAAAACGTAGATTAATTTAAAAAGCTTTCGTTTAATTAGTGAATTTCATGTTATATTTATTTTTTAATCAAATTATCTTCAAATTATATAAAATTGTAAGTGACTTTTGCGAATGAATGTACCCACTGATTTCAACTTCAAGAAAATAAATTTGTGATATTCAATATATATAATTACGCAATAAAAAGTTAAAAATATATATTTAAATAAATTAAAAATACTTCAGAAAGCAATATTCATGGTTATTATTGAAAATAAACATGTGAAATTTGCGTAAAATTATGTTCTGATAATAACAAAAAACGTGACAACACTGTACTGCACTGTACTCAGCTGTATGTTTGTTTTTGAGAGTTGGTAGTATTGCCCATGCGCGAGTGTGCCTTTGAAAACCATTGTGATTTTGAGCGTCTGAATTTATTTCAAGAAGTATAAATCAATTGCAATGTCTGATACTTTAAAAGTTCAAAAACTTACCGTTGGAAAGGTAAAATAGTATCAGAGAAAGTTTATTTGTGGCGGCTTTCTCAACAGCGAAACGGTTTAAAAAGTAAGAAACCAAAGATAACCTCAAATATTACGGAGCACAAAGAAAGCAGTGAATCTTGTGATGAGAGAAGACGCATAGTAGATCTAAAACTACTTGGTGAACAATTATGGTGTATATCTTGTAAAGAAGCATTATCTTTACAATATATTGAAAATGAGATGCGTCGAGGTCTGGGGTCGCAACTTTCAATACGATGCCATAAGTGTTTGATTATGAATCAAATATATACCAACAAATATGAAGAATCTGTTAGCGATAAAAGGAGTATTCGTTTTACCACAAATTATAAAGCAGTCTTAGGTAATTATTTATACATAATAACGTGTACACACACATACTGTATAGAATATAAATTGTTATTATAAATATATACATATATGTATCTGTATTTGGTTAAGGTGTTTTACATTGTGGATTGGGCTGGACACAACTTTCAAAATTATTTGCATGTTTGAATATTCCATGCTTTGATTTCAAAACATATAAAACGTACGAAGCACACATTGGAGAAGCAGCAGAGAAAGTTGCAAAAAATAGCTGTCTTGATGCCGCACTGCTGGAAAGGAAATTGACGTTGGAGCAAATCGAAGATATTGAAAAAATACTGTAATTGAGGTTTTTCTACAAAAGTATTAAAATTCGAATATATGCACTGTTTTAGTGCCCAAAATTCTACTTCTTGTTACAGTAATCAATACATGTATGTATGGCTGTATCGAAAAGTAGCATTTTATGCACTAAAAACGTACAATCTAATTTTAAGCATATTATGTCAAAAATAAGAATGCGTACATTTGTATATGATATCAAATTTGTATATACAATCGAATTGTACACAAATCATGCAAAAATGTTGTACACATTTTAATTATTTCAATCTATTTTCATTTATTTGTAACATATTATTTAATATTATATAATTTTTTAATAAATACATATTCAAGATGAATTTGTTTTTATTTTTAAATTTCATTTAATTTATTTTTCTACTTTTTTTTCTTAGGCCGGAAGTAATGGATAAAAATTTTCTTTTGCCATCAACAAGTTTATGTCATGATGATATTCCTGAAGTAGCATCTACATCATCAGACGATATGACATCATTCGACGACCTTGTTCGAGTGTTAGTGTCATATGACATGGGGTGGTCTACCCGAGGTTCAGGACGCAATTACGACAGTTTAAACGGATTTGGAGCAATCCTAGGTTATTTTAGTGGACTGGTTTTAGATTATGGGACATGTAATCGCAAATGTAGGAAATGCGACAACGAGGAAAATCCTTTCGGACATAATTGCCGCAAAAATTTTTACGGTTCTGCGAAGGCGATGGAACCATATATTGGTAAAAAACTGCTCGTTGAAAGCGACATTTTAAAGTCTGCCAATTTGGAAGTTGGCGTTTTTATTGGAGACGATGATAGTTCCACGGTTGCAGCGTGTAAAGCAGCAAGCAACCACCCTATAATCAAACAGTCTGATGTAAACCATATGTCAGGAGGCGTAAAAAAACAATTATATAAAATAGAGAAGAGCCACAAGGAATTAACGAAAGATAGAATAAATTATCTTCATCGTTGTTTCATGTATGCCGTGACGCAAAATCGCGGTAATAGTAAAAGAATGGCCGAGGCCATTCGTAGTATTCCGCACCATTGCTGCAACGACCACGCACATTGTGGTGAATGGTGCGGATACATAAATGATTCTGAAAATTACGAGCACAGAATTATACCTGGTGGATTTCAGGATGAGTCACTATTTAGTAATATAAAAGATATATTTTATAAGTTGGCTGAGAATTCTGAAAAATTTTCAAGTGGTGCGACCAGCAATCCGAATGAAAGTTTGAATGCTATGATGATGGCGAAACATCCAAAATCACGATGTTATAGTACCACTGCCTCATCGGATTACCGGTACGCATGTACTGTTGGCCAGAAAAATTTAGGAGAACAATACACGGCAGATATTTGTAAACAGCTGAATATGTCACCCGGAAAACATCACATACACCACATCAATAGAACTAAAAATAAACTGATTAAAAGGCGAGCACTTATAAAGACCCCCGAATATAAAAGAAAACGCAACGAACTGAGAACAAAGAAACGTGCATTACGTTACCAGACAGAACGGACTGAAGGAATAACTTATGAAAATAATTGCTCCCTTTTTATAGGAACGGATGAAAATAATCATCAAGATATACAGTTTCATGATAATGAAACACCCATAATTTTTTTCGATTTAGAAACGTCCGGACTGGAACGAGATTGTGACATTTTGCAGATTGCTGCAACATACGGAAAAAAGGTTTTTGAAACGTATGTAAACCCAATAAAACCAGTTTCTGCAGCAGCCACAGCAGCTAACGGACTTATAAATTGCGAAGGAATTTTAATGCTTCATGGAAGTAGAGTTAATTCAATAAGCCTAAGATTGGCAATTGTAGCATTTTTAGAATGGCTCAAATCGTTTGATAAAAAATGCTATTTAGCGGTACATAATTTGCCATTCGATGGGCCAAGATTATTTGGAGCCATAACAAGGTGCTCCTTAATTAATGAATTTTCAGAAGTCGTATCTGGTTTTATAGATACATTGAAAATAATCCGAAAAATAACGAACAGAAAAGGCAAAGGAGCGTGTACCATTAGTGGACTTTGCACGTATTACAATATAAATAATGCGGGTGCACATAATGCAATTTATGATTGTAAATTGTTAAGCGCAATTTTGTTTCATGCGAATGTCACAGGTACAATGCTAGTGAACAATGCAAAGACATTTAATGAAAAAATGCAGAATTGGAGAGACGAAGAAGATATCGCGAAAAATATATTAACGTTATCGCCACTGCAAAGGATTCTCGGGTCTGCAATTCGGAGGAAGCTAGTGATTGCTGGAATCAATTTAAACATTTTACAAGAACAATTCACATCAAACAGACATGAAATGTCTAAATTTATTAAAAATAAACTCTGGCAAAAGAAAATTAAGTTACGTCCATTGACGATAAAACGTATTATTGATTTTTTCGAAAATTAGTTTTCATATATTTATTTTTGTATTTTTACTAATATAGTTAATATTATATTATAGTTATAGTATAGTATATTATATTTTTTTTAGTACTTTAATGAATAAACTTTTTTACTATCCACATTGAACCCCTTCTTTATATTATTATCCATGTAACACATATTATCCATAATATATTAATATTGAAATTAATACAATTTTTTTATTTTACTTCAAAAGAGTAAATTTTGTGTGCATGTAAAAGACCGGCAACTATTCAAACGTCGCGCGCAATCATCGTCTGCATTATAGATGAT
>JAQQRY010000176.1:0-10341 GCA_028455595.1 Lasioglossum vierecki | reverse complement strand
CATGCAGTGAAGGGTTAAAATAATAGAAACAAAATGAATTTCTATTTCACTCCAGTCTGTGTAGCAATTCCATTAAAAAAAATTATTTCGTATAAAGATCTGACTATAGTTATCATAAATAATTTCCTGGTGTTTTATTTATTGCAACAATCTGATAAAAATCGTTTACACAACGCTAGTAAAATTAATTTTATTTAGGGAGTCCATGCCGTTGCTTCGCTGAATTATCTTAATATTAATAAACCATCTAATAAAAATCTTTAGATATTTCTTTTATTCTATCAGCGATGATGTATCCAAGTGCAATAAGTAAATTAAATATATTACGATTTTACATACTTTCTAGAAACTATTAGGATGGGGGCAATATCGGTCAACGCATTTCTCCACAGTTTGATTAGTAGACAACGGATTTTATCTAATTATGGCAGACACGAGTAGGTATAATTTATATAGAATAAAGATTTAGAAAATTTGGAAACACGAATTTACTATTTACAACGAATTCAAATTCTTAAAGGATGAAAGAATTTTTTACGATTCCCTTTCTTCTTAAAATTAATACACAAAATTTGTATTTTGCATAAAGATCCGCAGTCTATTATTGGATTAGTTTGTGTAATTGCAACCTGTATTCAATTGCAGAACACGAAAACGTGAGATATATGCACCGGAAACGGCAACCGTTATAGCTTCTCCATCTTCCGCGCCATTGGACAATTTGAATATAAGCGACGTTAGGGTGAGACAATGTCCAACTGTAAAAAGTACAGCCCGACAACGATCTATTTAATTGTATGCAAGTGTATGTATATCTTGCAGGTGTACTTCTGAACGCGGCTTTTTATTTTCATCCCCCGTTCTTTTGCGTACTATCGAACTGATCGACCGTGTGAACCAATTCTCGGCTAATGCAAGGGAAAGAAATTATTCTGCCCGCATATCAAAAAGTTGTCGTGGGAACGGTGATGCCTGACAGTTTCATTTACGACCCGTCGAGCGTTCATCAATTCCGATGAAAATTAATACAATTACTTTTCTAGCGAACATATACCAATATAGAATATAGAATATAGAATATAGAATATAGAATATAGAATATAGAATATAGAATATAGAATATAGAATATAGAATRYAGAATATAGAATATAGAATATAGAATATAGAATATAGAATATAGAATATAGAATATAGAATATAGAATATAGAATATAGAATATAGAATATAGAATATAGAATATAGAATATAGAATATAGAATATAGAATATAGAATATAGAATATAGAATATAGAATATAGAATATAGAATGTATAATATACAATGTAGAATGTAGAATGTAGAATGTAGAATGTAGAATGTAGAATACAGAATACAGAATACAGAATGTAGATATATAGATACACATAGATAGAGACTAGATAATAAATAGATATAGATAAATGGATGGATAGATAATACGATCGCCGAAAAATGAAGTGTAGTCCAACAAGTATTTGAACATTTCCGATTTTCGAAAATTGCTTGCATATTTTTCAAACGAACAGTTACCATTATGTCCTTCACATACGAATTATCGCAATACTTGTAATTCAAAATAACAAACTGCCAGTCTTCACAAGTCAAGTTTTGGAATTCCTATATTTGTACGCTTACCGTCAAGACGAAATAATTAACCGTTTATGGTGTCTGGCACCCGAAACGGCTCCATTGTCATTTTTTGATAGTTCTTGTACCGTATGAAACAAAAGTACAAATGGTAGAAGCAATGAATGTCAGTGCAGATAGCGACGACAAAGGAAATATACAATCTGTCCAGATAATGTGCAAAAATATATGTACAAAAAAAGAAACTATTTTATGTCTCGACATTCCAAACAATTATTTGAAAAAATTTTAATACCATGAACATTTTTGGAGGAAAATCCTTGTATCTGGATTAATGACCATGATTTCAAAATAGTGCAAGGACTGAAGGTGGTCAATGATACCGTTGATCGGGGCGTTAAACTAATGGACTATTATAATCTAGGTGCACGGTAGTACTGGCCTTAGCGCCAGAATGGAATATGGTACATAGGTCTACATAACAAACCATCAAAGGAATAATTATCAATGTTTGAAATTTTAAACCTCAAAAAAAAATACAAAAAAATGGCTGTATCTCACGAACAATGCGTTCTACCGCAAAAATAACGAAATTGTCAAAAAGCTCAACCCGAAGCATATACGGTATGCCCAACCACATGACGTATGTAGTCTTTTGATTTAAAAAAAAAATGGCGGTATCTCGGAAACAGTGAAAAAATGTTTAGGATTTAATGAAATAGGGATAAGAGTAATACCTTCTTGATAATTGATAAAATTTCAACAAAAATTGATGAAATCCCAACAAAAACATCCTGTAAAAAGGAGCCCAGTTTTCTATGGCCGTAAAAAGTTGTGAGATCAAACAAAATACGGACAAGTTCGTTAGCTTAAAAATACCTTTTGCAATACTGAAAGAAGAGTTTGTAAAAATTAGTTTAAAAGAACGCTATTTAATTTTTGAAGAGTTACATGGAGGGCTAAATTATTCAAACTTGTCCGCTACCTAACACGTTTCATGGCCATTGGTTTAAAAAGTAACGGCCAAGTTTCAATAATTTAGCCCTCCATGTAACGCTTTAAAAATTAAACAGCGTTCTTTTAAACTAATTTTTACAAAGTCTTCTTTCAGTATTGCAAAAGGTATTTTTAAGCTAACGAACTTGCCCGTATTTTGTTTGATCTCACAACTTTTTACGGCCATAGAGAACTGGGCTCCTTTTTACAGGATGTTTTTGTTCGGATAAAATTTTATCAAGAAACGAAAAGTAAAACGAACGCCACAAAACAGAATTTGTCAAAGGATTTTTAAAGATTTTTGAATGTAGAGAGAAACACCTGATCAATCCCTCCATGGTTAATTGCATTTTTAAGACGCACTGATTAACTTAGTTGTTAACTGTGAGTTGTTTGGAATTACTTCAAAAGGGTTAACAAAGTCGCGTTTAGAGCAGGATCTTCTTGATCTTACCGAATGTCCACAAGAAGATCTAGAACGAAACGCTTAGAGATACATAATTTAAAAACTTACGTGATTGTATGAAGAATTGAGACAGGATTTGCTGGACTCTACTGACGAATGCGCCAACAAATCCGAGACGAAATACTTTGATGTCACTAATGAATTATGTCATTAATGAATTTATTTAATATCTCCGTCTGTTATGTATATGTATGAAACAACTCTTCCAACAAAATTGTAGTATATAAGGAGATGAATATAACGTCGGAGAAAATTTTGTTTTTTCAAGGTCATTGCTTCAAGTTTTCAAAGTCACGGATATTTTTTCTATTAACAACTGATTATGCTATATATGGATTCTTACAGAGAAAACAAAGACGAATTCAACGATATCTTCCAACTTATATTTATGTCAAGATTAAAAAAAAAATTTCAAATTCGTTGCGCGCCGGTTTCCCATGATCCAATCGGCCCCAAATTTTTTCCAGATCAAATTTTTTCTCAACAGTTGTCACAATTCTGGTGGATGTGCGGGAAAAAATTCTTTGGTGAAAAAATAAGGTCCACCCTAATACAGTATATTCCTATTGAAATATTAATTAAAAGCTGCGGCTTTCGTTTTTCCAGACAACTTTTCTAATTTTTCTTTCCCTAAAACCTTATTCGAACTACATATTAGGAACAGGTTCCATTTTTAATCAATAATTTTTAATTGAACTGTTTGCTAAGTCTCGGTATTTTATTTTAAAAGTCATTTAAAGTATTTCATTCATTATATCTTCATTTTGGTAGGTTATAAATAGATAGTATCCAGTTCTGTTAAATTTTCGTCATAAATGTATAAAATCTGTGTTAATAAAAATCAAACAGAGTAAAACCGAAAACTAATTGCGGCCGAAAGGAAAGGATGCACGAAGGTGAATCTGTCTGAAAGGAAGCGAAACGTTCAAGAAAGGAGGAGATAAAAAAGGAGAGCCAAGTTTGACGAAGGGGCGAGTGAGAGAGAGTGAGAGAGAGAGAGAGAGTGGAAAGGAGGAGATAAAAAAGGAGAGCCAAGTTTGACGAAGGGGCGAGTGAGAGAGAGTGAGAGAGAGAGAGAGAGAGAGAGAGAGAGAGAGAAGATGAAGAAGAAGAAGGAGTAGAGCACGAGCCATGCGGCTCCTGCACCATCTGTTGCATCGTTTCGCTGCATGCCGAAGACTTCGTGGGGACACCATATGCTCTCTCTCTACTGCATCGGTACCTACAGCCGTTCCGATGCAGGCATACTTCGCATACGTAATGTCCTACCGGTTTTCTCAATCACACCGTTTCATCATGATTTCCGTGAGCCATGTGCCGTGTGCCATGTACCGTGCACCGTATACCATACACCGTGCATCGTGTGTCTTCGTTTTATTGTGCTTTTTGCCAGCTCGCCGAGAAACCTTCTGCAGAATTTCTAACGAGCCGTTATAATTCGACAAATCGCTTCTTACCAGACACAACTAAACCGTCCCTCGGTTTTTTATGGCGGCGATGATAGCCTATTCTCGGCACACGACCAACCAACTTTTCTCTTCACTTCTGATTTTCTCTTTTGCCTTCTCTCAACCCCTTTAACTGAGAATCTCTTCCTTTTCGTGCAAAATGTCCATCTTGCATTTTTCTTTAAAGACAAAGCTGTAATGAATTCATTTGAAACTCTGTAGAGGTTTTTATTACGCTTTCGTGAAGTTATGTCAATTTTTTTTATCTAGAATCCTGCATATATCTATTGTTATTGCGAAATTTTTTCGTTGAAAAATGTCGATACTGAAGTTTTCTTTATGTACAAAAGTGTATTTAATCAGTTTCAAACTATGTATAAACTTTTACTATGCTTTTATTAATTTATATAAATTTTTCTCTAGATTCTTTTTCCCGTTTCGTCATTAACCCTTTAAGGAGGGATTGTCTTTGTTTTTTTTGTGAAAAATGTCTATCTTGTATTTCTTTTTTAAAGACAAAGCTGAAATTCATTAATTTGAAACTTCGTAGAGGTTTTTCTTATGCTTTTATTAAGTTAAGCCAATTTGTTTATCTAGAATCATTTTGCATTTATATTTTTTAAAATGTGTACACAGGGTATATCCAATTGGATCGAATTATTTTGCCTGGATTGTTATTGAAAACAGGAAAACAGTAAATACTGACAAGCTTTTTACAAATTAAATGTTTGTCTGTATATATTCTCATTTGTTTCTTTATTTTCGAATTACATATTTGCGTTTCGAGGCCTAGCACAATGAATACAAATCCGTAGTTAATAGGTTGCTTAGCTGAACCTTGTTACACACACAAAAGTGCTACTTCATTCATAATTGTGCTGTTTAAAATAGCGTGAGGGGAAATTGGCTTCCCCAGATAATTCACTTGGTGGTTTAATGTTTGCTATTAAATGCGAATCTGAAAATTATGTTGCAATTACTCTTGCACCGTTATAGGAAACATCTTTATTTATTCGTATATTTATTTTATGAAAATAGTTCTCGGCGAAAATACTTTTAATTATAGTGATTTCAGAGATTTATTCATATACGACAAATATAATGGTACATGCACGTGAATATTTATAATAATTAGCAATATCATTAGATTCGAGTAACCTGAAACTATTTCAGAATTTGTATTAGAATTTTCTAATACCCCTTTGCACTTTATTTACGTGTCTTATTTTTTAGTTAAAAACAAATATACGTTGCCTACAAAGAAAAATGTAAATAAAACGGGGCTTTAATGATCTTATTTTTTAGTTATAAACAAAAATAAGTTCCACCGATATAAATTACAACGAAGTTTGAGAGCTATATTTAATATAATTAAAAAACAAAATCGTTTAAAATAAGTAACAGTCTATGAACTGTTCTTACAAATAAATTTCAAATGTAACACTTTAAATAGTGGGGAATTGTTGGCGACAAAATTGAAAAATAATTCGCGGTGCAAAGGTTTGAAAATGTTATTTTCATTCGAGTGCTCGTGTCAATCTTTTGATTCATTTTAATGCAGTAAGAAGCAGAGCTGGGGAAAATAGTATTTCAAATAGTAAATAATAAATAATACTATTTATTTTAAAGTATGTGTACAATTTTAAAAATAAAATATTTTGTTTGATGCAGTAATTTTTGAAACTTAAATAATTTATTCGAGGCACTATTTTTTGAAAATAGTATTTTATTTTATTTGAAGAGTATTGAAAATATTTGAACTTTGTCATTATATTCAATTTCAATTTTAAATATGATTGCTGAATATAATGGTTTGCATTCAATAGATATATGAGTAGAAATAGTTATTAAATAAAACGAAAATGTGACAAATAGTATAGTTTCTTGTAATAAATACCATTTCTTCTTTAAATTATTGCCAAGATAAAAAATATTAAATTACATATTTCTCAAAGTATTAGGTATAACGACGCAAAAAATACAACAAATTGTATACCTTATTTAAAATACTATTTTCTATAAGCAAAATAAAGTCGAAAATATTAAGTAGTATTTAAAATATCTGTTTTGCCAAATAATGCCCACCTCTGTTGAATACTACTTTAACCGTTTGTTTCTGTGAAAACGTGAGAAACGTGTTTTTCTAAACTATCGTTAATATTAACAAAAATAAACTGTGATATTATGTTTATCATATTCAACATATAATTATTATTACCTAAGCTTTATAATTCAATTGAAGAATTGATTGTATTATCACGTTTTATGTAAAACTAGCAAAGAATGTTTACACTTTTGCTCGTCACTGTATACATATAGTAATCTAAGAATGTGTTTTCTTACTATTGTGAATTATGTTTATGTTTCTGAAAATGTTGTTTTTATTTTTTTAAATATTTTTCTCTCAAATAAAACACAAAAACTGACCTCCTTTCAATTTTTTTATCTCAATTAAAAAAATGCAGTGAATGGTTAAAATAATAGAAACAATACGAGAATTCAAAATGATTCTTATTCATTTTCAATCTATTGAACATATGAAGAAAGAAAATGAATTTCTACTTCACTCCAGTCTGTGTTGAAATTCTGTTAAAAAAAATTGTTTTGTGTAAAGATGATCTGTCTATAGTTATCATAAATCATTGCCTGTTGTTCTATTTGTTGCTATAAACCGTAGTTGTTATTTTTATGACAGTCTGCGTTAAAACGTGACCGAGTGGTTCACGCAACAGACGGAACATCGGCGGCTGAGGGGCCCCTCCAACTGTCCCCCGAGGCTAGCACGCGTCGCCACGTGGCCAGGTAACCAAAAAAGAAAAGAAGAACAGGACAGGTAAAAGCCATCCTCGAGGAACAAACTTATTTCTGTACGAGCGGAGGCGGCCTCGTTTCATGCCCCCAACCCCCCACCCTCATTCCCCCAGCTTTCAGGTAAATAAACGTCGATGCTTTTTCATTGCTTTTTGATCTGCCTCTCAATCGTGTCCGACGCGAAACATTTGATTCCCGATTGACAATCTCGTTGGGATTATGACCCTACCATTCGTCATCATCGAACCCTGCACACCGAAATGAAACTCGTTCTTCTTATCTGTGATTAATTGTTCCCGACTATGCATTTCATTCTGACTATCAATTTCAGTCTGACAGAGAGGGAAGGACACCATTCTCTCAACTATTTCATTTGCTAAATCCCCGAATGGAGAAGAACCCCCGAACCCCCGAAAATAGAATATAGAATATAGAATATAGAATATAGAATATAGAATATAGAATATAGAATATAGAACATAGAACATAGAACATAGAACATAGAACATAGAACATAGAATATAGAATATAGAATATAGAATATAGAATATAGAATACACAATATAGATAGATGGATAGATGGATAGATGGATAGATGGATAGATGGATAGATGGATGGATGGATAGACAAATAACACGATGCACCATAGCTGGGGAAAATAATATTTTAAATAGTAAATAATAAATAATTCTATTTATTTTAAAGAATGTGTACAATTTTGAAAATAAAATATTTTATTTGATACAGTAATTTTTGGAAATAGTATTTAATTTGAAGAATATTGAAAATATTTTGACTTTTGTCTTTAGTTTGAATTTTAATTTTAAATATTATTGCTGAAAATAATGGTTCGCATTCAATAGATTTGTGAGTAGAAATAATTTCTTGGTTATAAGATACACTGTATGTTTATCAAGAAACCTCAATAGGCACTAAAATATATAATATTCTGTTTTGTGTTTGAGGTTATTAAAATCGAAATATTTTATTTTGTGGTTCCGATTGATAAAACAGTAATATTTTATTTTCGGAATGGTACATTTTGTTTAAAATACTATTTTCTTTAAGCAAAATAAAATCTAAAATATTAAATAGTATTTTGAAATATCTGTTTCGCCAAATAATGCGCACCTCTGCTATGCACTCGAACGTATGTGAAAACTTTGAAAAAGTTTTTCCCTGACTGAAACTACATCAGATTTAGAGATTGAAGCTTCCTCTTTACAATTGACATTTGAAAAAATTGTTTACGATTCTTTTAGTCATTTTATCAAGAGCTTTTAACATCGACCGATAATGTTCATAATTGTTATTGTTGTTCCATAAAACAGTGGAAAAGAGAATTATATCAACATTTAAGAAGTCGTTGTAAAAAAAAGCGTTGGCTTTTTGGTCAGAGTAGAGTAAGATGATAAAAATGCAAAATATATTAATTTTTGCGATTATAGAATAAAGATGCTAATACGCATTAACAGCTGAAGAAAGTGAAAAGGAGATTTTAAATATTTATATAATGTTCTTTGAAAAAATGATGTTTCTATATAAACAGTCTTTTATCCAGATTATTAGCTCTCGACGATCGCTAACGAAATTTAGGTTTTCCGTTACACTCGGTGCGTAAAACTAATTTTGAGAAACGTAATTCACTCGATACTACGACGTCGAACGTTTTACGAGAACAGAATACGGCAGTCGTAAAAAAACGATGTAAAGCGCAATTGCTGAGGACGATGTATCTGTCCCGTATATTTGCTTTAAAGCCATATATTTAACCCCATATAGTCTGTCACGTGATCCCCGAGAGTTTTATGTTGTCACATTGTGTTTGCTGTGGGTCGTATGCATGGGAACTTTGGAAAAAACATATACTCACGTAGCTCACGGCTCGGCTTACTTCGATCAAAATTCATTCTTTCTGAAGGCAAACATTTCGGTTACTGTATGTACAAACCATCAAAGTTTTATGTTTTCTCATAATGAAGATATTCGCAGTAAATAAGTAAATGTTTTCACATATATGACTACAAAGTTAAAATACGGACCTGACAAGGTGTCTCAGGCAAAGCAGGCCACCTTGAATTACGGATTTGGACTTCAACCTTGAACTTTGAAATTGCACATTAAACTTAAACTTTGAACATGCATTATGGATTTGAATATTGTTGTATATTATATTACTGAGTATTCTTCTTCTTTATATTTTATTACAGTGCGAATTTTTAACTTGAATTGTGGATTTGGACTTTAAACTTGACATATGAGGAGGAGCTTTAAATTTGAATAGTAAGCGATGAAATTTTCTTAAAAATCTAAACTGAAACTTTGTAGAATATGGGAAAATAGGTAGATTATGGTAAGAACGTTTTTTAACCTTAAAAAAAAAGAAAGTAAATTTTTAACAATAATTCGACTTTTTTCAAAATCCGGAGGTCATGGACTTTTGAGACCAGATGTGAAACCAGCGTGAAAAAATCTATGCGAAATGATGTATAGCATGTTTGAAAAAATTTGTTCCGCGCGTGGTATTGGAAAAACCACGATTTTCTCGAAATTGTGCAGGTTTAATAAATTTTTTCAAGGTTAATAAACGTTCGTACCACAGTCCCCTGTTTTTTCCATATTCTACAAGGTTTCAGCTTTAATTACAAAAAAACTTTCATCGCTCCATGTCATTTCTATTGAAAGTTTGATTTTGTCGCCGATTGCGTCCAGAAATGTGATTTTAGTGGGCAAAAATTAAAATGTTTTGGATCTTTCTAAAAATTGGTAATCAGATGTTTTTCAGGTCACTGATAACGAATCTGACATCAAAAATGAAAAATTCAAAATGGTGGATTCAATGCCAAGCACATATGCTCTGAAAACTCGTTTTTCGTGGTCAAAAATTAAAGAGACACAAATATATCGGTACATTTTTCTTTATATTTTATTTTATTATATTACCGATGTTAATTTGAAATTATCTAAAAACTTCTACATCAGTCATTCGAATTTCTCTTCATCTGAATCTTC
>JAQQRY010000017.1:40000-60000 GCA_028455595.1 Lasioglossum vierecki | reverse complement strand
TTGAAAATCGTAATTTCTCGGACCGTTTGCTAATTATAAATTGACGCCGGATAATTAAAAGCACCTTTAGTAGAATAGGAAGCGTTATAAGCGTTTCTTCGAAATGTGACGAGATGCTATAAAGAAATATGAAAAATTCATCCTACACTGAAATAATAAGTAAACAAATCGTTTCATTAATATTTCGGACGAATGCTGATCGTACGAAATACATACAGAGTGTCTCAAAATTCGTGTACTTCCCGGAAATGGGAGGTTCCTTGGGTCATTTGAAGCGACATTTTCCTTTATAAAAATGACGCCAGCGGTTTTGTTTAGGAGTTATTAACAAAAAACACACACCAATCAGAGCGTGGCTAGAGCAAACGGAGTCCGACTCAGCGACAGGTCCCGCTTAGCGTGACAGCGTCATTGGCCGAGCCAGAATCAATCCGCTGTAGCCGCGCTTTGATTGGTCCATGTTTTTTGTTAATAACTCCTAAACAAAGCCGCTGGCGTCATTTCTGTAATGGAAAATGTCGCTTCAAATGACCCAAGGAACCTCCCATTTCCGGGAAGTACACGAATTTTGGGACATCCTGTATAAAGGTGCTCTTAAATGCCCGCACTTTCACGAACGGTAAGAAATGACCATTTTCGACTGTCTTCCTATATGAAAACTTTTTATGATAGCTCGGTACACCGTAAATCGACCGCATTCATAAATCACTTAATCTGACATTCGAGTAGCAAAAAACCAAAAAAAGAATGGACTGGAATTTTCAATTAACTGTGTATGTTGAATCTCCACGTGTCAGTGTCATGTGTGTCGACAGGAAAATGTGCACGTTTCTATTATATCGTCTAGATGTCTTCAGTTTATTGGAAACTCATCATCAGCCGCTCATGTTGCAATTGTTGCCGCAGATGGTACAGGGTGTCTCAAAAATGTTGTATTTCCATGCAAAGGGGATGATTCCTCAGTTTGTTTGAAGTAACTTTTTTCTGTGGGGAAACATTCTTCACGGCTTGGTTAAAGAGTTATCGACAAAAATAAGCGAGCGGATTAAGCGGCGTTGTCATTGGCCGAGCCGGAGAGTCCGTTTGCTATAACCGCGCTCTGATTGGTCCGCGTTTCTCGTGAATAACTTCTTAACGAAGCTGCCGAGATGATTTTCGCAAAGGAAAAAGTTACTTGAAATCATCCGAAGAATCTACAGTTTCAAGGAAGTATAACATCTTTTCGCCACCCTGTATATTTATATATATATATATATATATAATTATCGATCGTTACACTTAAAATAATCTCGTTTAAAGTTTTAAGGATCATTCTGCACTACATTCTCATCACCGTTCTCATTCTGTATACGTAACTTATATTATAATTTTTACGATAAAAAAACGATGCGATTACTATATTACGACCATTACGTTTTATTGCAGACCTTCGTGTTCTCAACATTTTTTCTTTAAATCTAGTCGTGTAGGAGAGAAACGTTTTATCGATCGGAGATATGTGTCGCCCGTTCACGCTTTGCAATTCTGCTTACAGATGCTGATAGGATACGAATCGGGACAAATAGTTTTGTGGGATTTGAAAATGAAGAACGCAGAGTACAGATGTCTATGCGATGTACCGTTGAGATCGATAACGTGGCATCACGAGGGTAAACAGTTTATGTGTAGTCACACCGACGGTTCTCTGTCAACATGGACAATGCGACAAGTGAAACCAACAAATGTCACGCACCCTCACGGTAAACCATCATTCTTTTTTTTTTCAAATGTGCGAGCAACCCCCGCGTAATAATAAAATAAAAATAACTGCTACAATTGAACTTTCTTAAGAGAATTAAAGTTTACAAAATAACTTTCGTTTACGAAAATTTACAATTTCATTCAAGCCCTGCTTAAGTGGACTTCAAAATGTACTTTAACTTCGTCTTCGAATAAATAGTCTTCGAATATTAAATGTCCAATTTCCAGATGCAAGTGTTGCTCAGTGATCTAATCAAGAAATACTATTGTAAACTACGGGTTTATTATATGTATTTAATCATAGTATTATATGATCATTTGAAGGTACAGCGGTAATTTTTTAAGTCCTAACTTCAGTTTTTCTAGCGAATCACAATAGTATTCGGACATTTTTGAAAGGACGATAACTTCCTTGATATTGGACCATATTTTCAGTATAATTAACGTAGATCTACAAAACGTATTTTTTACATTTTTAGTATAGGCCCACATAAAAAAGTTGTTAAATACAACTTTTAGTATTTTCTCTGTAATTGCAACCAATTGCAATTTTTTGTCAACATTTTCTTTGGCATTAATACTTTTACAATTGCGACACTAATATTTTTCTTAAAATATACTTAAAATATAGTTATAGTACTAATATTTTTCGCACAGAACAAATGCCTTTTTGATGATAATATTTTCTTCATTTATACATGACTTTTAATCATGAACGTTTCCTGACCGGCATAATATTTCCGCGTGTGTTAAGCTACGAAGAAAATTAAATTGTATTAATATTAATATGCGACCTTCGCAACGTGCATATTAATATTTTGTAAAACCCACAATTGTTCAGTCGTAATACACGTTAATGACGAACAACAGGGGCTAATCTTTTTCTTCTTCATTACTTTCGAGCCCCCGGGTTAAAAGGGATCGTTTTCTTTGTTTCGAAATGTTCGTCTTGAGCTTTCTCTCGGCAACACTTTTGTTTCCGTGTTTTTCGTTTCATTCACGAGTTTTTTTTGCTTGTCCACGTTTTCTTGCGAGATCTTTAGAAATTCTCCAATTTTGCGAAGTTGTCCCTTGAACTTCGTTTCTCTTTCAGCGAAAATGTCGTGTTACACGGAAGGTCTTTCGATACTAGAATCGTGTTGTAAGATTGTCGTGTTGTGGGGAGGTTGCTTGTATATTTACGATAATGTTCGATGATATCGAATCTTTTATTCAGACTTTCATTTTGGGTTTACAAAGGCTGGTACCACTAAAAATAGAATTTCATGTGATTCCGCTTCCTTAAAATTTTTCTATAAAAATTGTAAAACATTCAGATATTCAAATACACGACTGTGAACCAGAAAGAAGCAACCGGCCATATATTTTTATTAAATTTTGGAAAAGTATTCCGCTGTTTAATTGAATATGTGTGACTGTGGATTATCTATAAATTTCGTATACAAAAATTTTTTACATGAAAATTCAATAAAATCTCAAATTTATATAAATTTAACATTTTACTATAGAAAATTTAATATTATTAAGGTTTATATTGAATTTTCATATAAAAAATCTTTGCTTCAAATGCATTAAATTAGTTTTTTTTAAATTTTTATCATTAAATAACAAAGATATTGTTTGTCATTATATTTATACTGGGTGCTTCTTTCTTTTGCGCAGTAGTCTACATATAAAACGTGCAATATCGCATTATCCTATTTCGATTTTAATATTTAAATACGAACACTACATTTTGTAATTGTGATTATGATGATGATCGTATACATGTTTTTTTTTAGCGAAAACCACTAAGGACGGCGAACCAGAGCCGTGCAAGTCAATACAAAAAGTCGAGTGGAAGGTTTCTAGATCGGGGTATGTTATTATTTTCTTTATTATTTCGGATTTCCAGCAACTTCGGACATATCGATTTTCAAAATTGGAAGAAACTACTATTTTTCAAGGATTTTCCAAACCATCCGTTTGGAAAATCGAGATGGTCTCTCGTTACTCATATATATATTTATTGTTGCCAGCACGAACTACACTGTTTACTGGAATAGCTTCGATTAGTAAACACAAACTCTGATATCGTGTTGAGCAAATAGTATCGATCCGTTTTCACAACATTAACAATAACCGAACGGCTGTTGTTCGATGTTTCGAATATTACTTTGAAGTAAAACATTTGTGAGCTTATATGGTTCTTGATCGTTAAGTATTATAGACATCCTTAATAATTAATATTGCAGTAGGATTTATTAAACAAACTTCTAAGTACTATAGCCGTGAAACTGCCTAATTTTAATTGAGTAATTTTTATTACTCTATTCTAGTTTTAAAAAGAGTTAACATTAAACTGCAGATCTTATGTATTTATGACAACAAAAAAAATGTGTTTGTGTGTGTGTGTGTGAATAAGTGGAAGTTGAAACAACAGAAAGATTAAAGAATATCAATATATTAAACTAATTAATGGTAGAAAGAAATTTTTATAATTTATATCATTCATATTGTACGAATTTTATATGAAATATAATAATATAATAGTATATTGTAAGAAATTTATATCATTTTCAATTATTTCAAAAATTTTTCATAAAGATCCGCTGTGTAATTGTATATCACGAAACGTGAATTTCTAAGCATTATTGCCAGCATTCAGTTATGGTGGAAAGTGGAAACGTTTCATTATTATTGTATAGAGCACAATTGAATGTAATCTGTATTCGATACTGGCGTGTACGTAATGACGCAATAAGTATTAGTGGACTGTGTGAGACCTTCTACACCTAATAGTTGTGTGAGTTTCAATGTCTATAGTACTTATGGGTTGTTCTGTACTCGTGGAACATACTGACATCGTTCGGTAGGTTAAATCTGGGACAATCTGTACATTATTAAAGTTATTGTGGAAAACACGCATCGATTTCGAACAATGTTGCTTCGTTTTTACAAGCGTAAGAGTTTTGCTTAATATTTGTAATCTTCTTCTCTTCAGGGAAGCATACGTTATATTCTCCGGTGGTTTGGCATACGATACAACTGGGCGAACCCCGAGCATAACTGTTATACATGGGAAAACTACTACTGTATTAGAAATGGAGCATAATGTGATAGACTTCATAACACTGTGCGAAAATCCATGGACCAGTGGTATATAAATTTATTATCAAGTTCATCCACATTGACTCTTTCTAATTTACTCATATACATTGATATTTACTAATATATTCGTAATGGGAGACACTATTAAATTATAAAGAGCCAATTTATTTGCCTGAACATTCACGGTAATTCCAAACATGATAGAACAATTCAGAGGCAGTCGTTAAATTAAGTAGCAGCTGTTTTATCAAATGTACTTATGAAATTATTCGACAATATTATTATTGATTATACTAAAAGTTACCCCCGCACTGTGGATGTTTGTGTGAATTATATAGATAAGCTTAATTGGAAATTTACTTAATTCTTTGTAGTACTTAGTAAATAAGTAGTTAAGACAACGAATGTTACCACTAAGATCAATATCTACTATTTTGTTTTGCGATTCCTGTCAAGTACAATTTTCTTTATATATAATTCCTGAGAAACTCCAGACATGTGGTTTACTTTCAAAAAAATTACAACACATTATTTTGAAGGGTGTAGGAGGCTTTCTTTACAGACTGTATTTGTTTTTAATACATATAAGAATTTATTGAAGAAGCTTCAGCACAAATGACAAGTTGAATAATAAATAAAATCGAATTTTCATAGAATATTTGAATTGTAATGAATATTTCTGTTTTCTTTCCACAGATTATCAGGAACCATATGCTGTGGTGGTACTGCTACATAATGATTTGGTTGTGATAGATTTATTAACTCCCGGATTTCCGTGTTTCGAAAATCCATACCCAATGGACATACACGAGTCGCCGGTGACGTGTTGCGCATACTTCGCAGACTGTCTATCGGATTTAGTACCTGCCTTTTATTCAGTTGGATCTAAGTCACAGAAAAAGACAGGGTTTAGTGAAAAGGATTGGCCGATATCTGGCGGAGAATGGAGTTCAAGCTCAAGTAGTTATAACGAAATTATTGTCACGGGGTAAGTAACGATAGTTTTAGTCGAGTACAGCTATAAAGAAATTGAAAGAAAGAAAAATTAATATATAATTGGACTTTTACCATTTTCAAAAACAATATATATACCGGGGTGTATCACGAATCGTGATCAGTAAGTAGAGATTACTCTGTTATTAGCTGTCAAAATGTTTTTGTCACATATACATGGCTTCAAAAGAAGTTTTACGTGCACAGCAAAAAAATATTGTTGAAGGGTAATATTGAATTCATAAAGAAAATTAAGTATTATAGAATTTATATAGAAAATTTCATATTGTTGAAGGATAATATTGAATTCGCGTAGAAAATTGAATATAATCGAATTTATATAATGATTAACGAAGTCATAAATTGTCACGTTTCGTTAATGCGATTTTAAGTTTGACATGGTTTCATCGGAAGGATATTAGTCAAATTGTTGTAACGAAAGAATAGAAGGGTTAAACAAGGCATAACAACACGAACGTTTTAATTGCAGACACGCTGATGGCAGTATAAAATTTTGGGACGCATCTGCGGGCACTTTACAAGTTCTTTACAAACTAAAGACAGCCAAACTTTTTGAGAAAGGTAGAACGCGTAGTATAGACTCGGAAGAGGACCCGTTGGCGATACAGCTCATCTTCCTCTGTCCTGAGAGTCGGAAATTAGCGATCGCAGGAAGCGGAAAACACGTTGTTTTGTTTAAATTCAAAAAAGTAGAGAGTATGTCTGAAGTAGTGGTAAGTAATTTGCTCTTCTCTCTATGTATTCTGAATAATTGTCATAATTGTTAATAATATTCTCATTCTGAAAGTATATTATAATTTTTCAATGTGTTCTGCGATGTAATGACATTTCAAATGATTATTGTATAAATATTGTTGAACAAATAATTCTCTTGTAGATGCAGTAAGCTTCGTGCAGAGTAGGATCCTCAGGCAGTAATTAAAAAAAAAACATTGGAGTTAGCGTCTTAGTTTCTGGTGTTTGTGCTACGATTAACTTTCGTTTTCGCGAAACTAGAATTAATCCATTTTTGTGGTGAAAATTTCTCATAGACACATCAATTTTTTCGCATTAGGGATATTAAGTGGTCATATAGTATGACGCTTGCTTAATTAAACTCTCGTCTCGTCAGAAGTGAAGATTGTGAGATTGCAGTCATTATTTAAAATGACTAAATTGTTTGTGTATAAATGAAATAATAGAAAGCGAATAGCTTGAAAGAGGTTTTAAATTCATTTTATATCTTCAAAATAATTGAAGGGTTCCAAATTAATTTAAGTTGTTCTATAAATAATATTGTAAAAAATGGACGCAATAAGTAGTTTTCGTTTCAAATTCTTCTAATTTATTAACAATTCTAAATTACACCTACTTGTTTTTGTTGCGCAAAAAAATCCGCTGTCTAGCAAACAGATTCGGTTAAAAATTTGTATATTTACTGCACACAAAGTGGCTGCAGTATCCATGGATCTATGGAGGAACGCATATCTCACATACTCCACATCGTGTACGATGATGGTTGTTTAGGGTTAACACTGGAATAGTTTTATTTTTATAGTACTTTAATTTTGTGCGAGTCTATTTACCGAAACTTTCATGACATCTTTTGGCCTGTAAAAAATACTTGTTTCTCTTCATTATAGACTTTGGAGATCTCACTGACACCCAACACAGATCAACCGAAAGAGGTGGAAAGCTCTTCCGACCACGACTCTCCGGCTGGTAATACTTCAGGGAGTAGCGAAACTAAGAACTCCGAATCGAATCAACCGTTAAAAGTTAAGAGTGGTTTACAGAAGCGAGCTGCAGGCTTTCAGGCGACATTGGTCTGCTTAACGGTTGCTCCCAGCGGTGAACAACCTGAAAATATAACAGCACTTAGTTTGAACACTTCCTACGGCCTGTGAGTATTAGTACTATGCTCGACACTTATGACCAGACGGCGCACAATGACGAAAGACGCCGAAATCCTAAATAAAAATCAAAACAAATTCCGAATTTATTTATTGTATTAGGTTGTTGCATACGAAATGTCCTATTATAAACAGTAACGTTCAACAAACAAATTTTTTTAAAATGAATCTCGTTCTGTAACCAGTATATTTATTTCATTAATAGAAGTTAATTGTTACAGTTGAAGAAAATTCATTATTTACATGGTTAATAACTAAACTAAACATTAGATAAACCTTCAATTTTTAGTGAACGAACTCTGTTATCTTCTTAGAATTGTTTAAAATTGTTTGCATTAAAACTTGCTCTTCTTCTTTGATATTTGAAGAAGTTCGAATAAATATAATATCGACGTTCTTAAATTCTTTTAAATCTTTCTATATTAGACTCCACCTACTTATTTTTTGTCACAAAATCCACAATTTAATTATAATATATTTTAACAAATCACTTTAGAATTGAAGATATTACTTTTGGCCAGGATTTTAGCAATTCTCATTATTGTGCATCGGTGCCTGGATCCTCTTTGAACCAGTTTTTCGAATTCTTCATTAACTTTCTTAGCTTCCGACGATTAACTTAAGGGTATTACTTCTTATCGAGCTTAAATCAGACCTGGTTTTGATTGTAAACTGCATTCCTCATTAATAGACTGCAGATCTTTATGCACTTTCCAATTTTCTAGACAAATTTTAAGGAAGTGTACAAAATTCTATCAAATTTTATATTCGAGCCTTCCTTCTTAACATTTTCACAAGGCATAAATACATAAATATCCGCAATCTACTCGTCAATCCTCATTTTTACAAATTATATTTTCATATTAAACATCATATATTATATTTTAACTTAGTATATTATACAGAATTATTTTAAATCAATTTTGCATAGATTGTACATATTCTTTTGCACATTTTGCGTCAAATTTACATATGGTTATATGTCTATATTTATTGAATTTTCAATTTCCCGAAATTGAACAGAAAAGCTGCCTACGCGTGTATTTTATGCTCCCGTTTAATGCGGGTTAATTAGAACTAATGAACGGGCAGAAATGATTCGATTCATTATACTTTGACCAAGGATTAACTCGTAATCGTCGTGTGTTTAGTGAGACCCCATTGCATATAAAGTCACTTGTTTCACCTCATCTCGTAATGGTATATACTTACGGAGCTATATTATTTTTCCTCAGTGAGTAAAGCAGTAATAAATGAAATTACATGTCTGTATGGTGAACAGCTGTAGTGCCCTATTTTCGTACATAAATCGTGTAAGCATTGAGTAAAAACAGAAAGCAATAGAAACGTTTGCAATCTGCTAGAATATTAGAACATCTGTATATATAAAAACGAAGTCCTGACTCACTCACTCATCAACACTCTGACTAAACCCTTGAACCTAGAAAGTTGAAATTTTGCACAGAGATTTCCTTTATGATTTATACAAGGGATAAGAAAGGATATTTCGAAAATCAACCCCTAAGGGGGTGGAAAGGGGTTAAAACTTTTGTATGAGGAATATTTTATTTGTGGTCAGTTTTGCTTGAAACTTAGTCTTAATGCTCTTTGATACAATCTGAACGGGCTGAATGGGGGGTTAAAATGTTTTATGGAGAAACAATATTAGTTTTCGAGGGCATTAAACAGTTTCCTGTACGAGCGAAGCCGCGGAGGGAAAGCTAGTTTTAATATATAGTTGTTAATATAGTATTGTAATGAAAGGGTTAATAAGAGTTCGAAAATCTTGAGATGTTGTCAGATTCGACATGGACGAAAAGTAATCGGAAACGCTAATTATTTCATTGCAGAATGGCTTACGGAAACGAGACCGGCTTGGTAGTAATAGACATCGTGCAGAAAATTTCTTTGCTTGTGTTGAGCACGGCGGATATCGGTGGTAGTTCAGACCCATGTCAACGCGTGTTACGCAGCCCTAAGCGCCAAGATGATTTGAAGCGGGAGAACGAAGACAAAGCGAGGAGTCCTAGCACAGATCAGGTAAAATGTATTTCTTTCTTAATAATGATCGTTTTAAATGTTCCAAATTGTTACCCTCACCAAAAACTTTTCGACTACAACCGAGAAGATGTTTTTTCAAACTTTTATATATATATATATTTTTTTATGCTTTTCCTAGTCACTAAAAGTAATTTATCTTCATTATTGCATGATTGTAAAAAGACTAAAGAACTTGAATGTTCAGTTTTGTTATACCGAAATTCGTGACTTATAAGGCTTCTTATGTCCTTTGTAAATACTATAAAATCTTCCAGTTTCGATAATGTTACCATAATGTTATAACAGCTTTCATTGCCAATGCCAAGACTTCATTGAATAATCGTAGACCATATGACCGTATTATCTTCGATATAATAGTATCCCAACAGTGTTATGTAGGTGTTTTACCATTTCCTTTTGTCACTCTCAATAGGTCCTTCGATAATAACGTATAAGTTAAAGAAAGAGAAGATTTTAGATGAATAAACCATTTAATTTTTCAGATAAAAAAGTAACTGGCGCATTACGTTATTTAATAAAATATTCACCACTTTGACCTACAGTTTTTTACATTTACCGTATTAAGGTAGAAATAACAAATATTAAAACAATCCCTAGCGAGGACAATAACCAACTTTACATTAAATATATACAATATACAAAACCGACTAACTGTTTTACTAACTGTTTAATCGAATAAAACTTACATCGGTAACCTTACAAGAACATCTCCTCTTTTATATTAACACTTTAACATATTAATAAAAAGAGTGTAACTAACATTAACCATCGAAAACGATACACGCCATTAAAGCTTGATCTTTATCATGGAGTCTGTTTTCTCGATTTCACGACTGTGTCTCATGGTGTTCTAATCCATCAGCTGCTTTCGACTAACTCATCTTTTTAGATAAAAGAAACTTTAATACTTAAGTTAATATAAATCAGTAGTATTCTCACGTATTCCAAGCAGAAAATTTGCTGACAAGCAGGAATTGTGTCTTTGTTATTATCACCATCGCCGCGGGCAATGAGAGAACGTTACTATTTTTTTACATAAATTCAAACATTTAGCCAAGTACCGAAATGTTTTGAATGATATTTAATTTAATCATCCACTGTTTTAGCAATTTTATTTCTATTGTGTATTCACAGAGCTTTTTAATCGAATTACCGATATTACTTATTACCAACTGCGGATATTTATGAAATTTTCCATTTTTCCAGACAAATTTTCAGAAAGAATAAAATCGAATCTTATTCCCCTTGGTAGTAGTCTTTTAATCTAATTTAATAAAAATCATACTAACTTCTGTTATATTTAATATCCTAGCATTTTATCAACATTTTAAAAAGCCATAATTGCATAATGGTATCCAGTAAACTTATTACATTATGTTTAATCAACGTGCCGTACTGATTAATATTACTAATTAATATGATAAGATAGTGGATTTCTCGAGAAATCATTTTCAAATCTTTCAATCAAATTTTTGGAAAATAACGAAGAAGTTTTCAATGATTTTATTTCAATAGTATTCTGTTAAAAACTTTACACTGTTAGTGTTATTGTATTGTCATGATCATCTTCTTGATGACGCATGAAATACATTTCGTATTGAATACAAAACCATACATACACACATGTATACAGAACACATGTTTATTTTCTGCTTGGAACATTAGAAGATAGATATTAGGAAAGAACTAATTAGAGTATCAGAGTAATTAAGAGTTTTATAAAAAAAAACAAACGAGAATGTTATCGGCAACTAGTGGTCAAACTTGTCATTTTCCATGAGCCGAAAGTAGAAATTTAGCTGTAACAGATTTATGTAAGTTACTGCATTAACTAATCATTTAAATCCACATTTGGAGCCTTTAATGACAGATACATATTACAGAAATATTACTTCTACACGTCGTTAAATATTCCCATACTATTCCCAACACCGAAACTCTGTCGTTCTTAATCTTAAATCGATAAAAATAAAAAAAAACAACCGATGTACTCATCCCAAATAGTTACTCATGTTTCTTGTGCATTTAATGTTTAGCCAACTATGTGTCTGCCTTCGTTGAAACAAGTAAGAAAATATAATTTTTCGTTAACGAAACAGTTAGAATGTTTATTTTCACGTTCTATGACATGCGATATTACGTTTATTAATGAATAAAAAGAACCCGATGGAAGTAGGTAGTAAATTAGTAGATCAGTTTTCTGTTTTATCGTTGGCTTTGGTTCATATTTAGACGTTCAATGGGTATTCAACATGTAGAAACGAAGAACGAAACAAATTGACACGACCAATATGCAGCTGAAAGTGCCCAACAAAGGAGAATGTTGAAGAGTTAACCAAATGTTGGGTATATACCACATATCTAAAATATTGATAAAAAGTTATTCTTTAGATTCTAAGACAGCGTAAACCCGCCATTAATTTTAGGCAAAATTATAGGAATATTGTAAAACAATTAGATGAAGTAAAGAATGCGTAGATCGAAAAATTGTACAAAAATGTATGAAATCTCCAAAATTTACTTTGCAGCCAAAAATCGATATTTATATTGCATGTGAAATGAAATTGATAAAAATGTGATTGACGTTGTCACAAAGGATGAAGATAACTTACACGGTAACTTGCAAGGGTGTTTCAGAACAGGTGGGAGGTACAGTGGGGACTGATTCAGGACTAATTGATCTAATCTCCTTATACGACATCAAACATAAAACATAAAAAAACTTCTTTTCTTATTTTAGTGTCATTGGTTGACCTTGATATGTTCCGACTAATCCTATGTACAAGTTGCAGCACAGATTATCTTTATCCTGTTCACGAACGTTAATTATATCTTTATCAGTTTGTAAATATTGACTTTTGGCTGTGAAATAGAGTTCGAAGTTTTATATTTCATGCAATTTCTGCCAACCGCTTAAAACGAACGGTTTTCAATTTTCCATTCTATGCTTTCCTGCGTCATCTGCCTTTTTATCAACTTCCACAAATAATAGTGGGTTTACACTTTCTAAGGACAACTTAACTAAACATTTATTAATGGTTTGGGTCTGTGAGCTACCCAAAATTCGGATACTCTTTAACCATCCTCCTTACTACTACTAAAATTGACGTTGTTTACAATTTGCGAAATTATCGAGCACGTATAATGTACTGACGAGAACGCAGTAAGCTATACGAGTGCGCCAATTTTCACATAAACGTTTGATGGCATCTCGTACCAGAAATCCAACGAACAAATCGAGTGAATTGTCGTGTGAATTATCGCAATAAAATTATCGCAATCGCATTGTTTGTGGATGAAATCGAAATCTTGGTGGAGAGTTTAATAATAGTTCTTGTACCATGAACAGAAACGACAACAAATAAATATTTTCTTTTGCATAGTGAAAAGCTGCGCAATAGCAATGAAATCTAAAACGATGTTTATCGTATCAATATAATACACCAAGTATTTCGTTTATATTAATAGTCGCTCAAGAAGAAAATTTACCAATAACGAGGTGCTAAATTTGCATAGAATATGCAGCGTATAAAGTTCAAGCAATTTCATTTCTTAAGGTATTCATGCGCTTCTTATTATCAATTATTTAAAGTGATTATTATCTCCTGCAAACTTATAATATTTTTAATAATTACTGCCACCATAGAAATTGTTTGTATTACTCAGTGTTTAAAAAAGGGTGATTCATTAAAAAAAATGAATACATAAAAACAAAAATATTTTTGGCGAGCCTCACTGAACCATTCATCTTTTTGTCCTTCAGACATTTCACGCGTATCTTTAAAAACAACAAGGATATTTGAGGTGGCAACGTTAGGTGACTCAGCCTGTGTTTTTTTGGATGACATAACAATGGTTCTTTTCACGTTTACTATAGGTCTTAAGAAATTTTTTTAAATGTTTATAAAAAGGGATTCAGTACAATATTTCCGTTACAATTGCTTTTGACAATTATTTTTTGAAATAATGAGCAGAATGTGAATTTGAAATGTTTATAAAATTATAAAATTCGAGATTGGTAATCGTTCCCATTACTACCATGAAAAAGCAGCATCAGGTTTTAGAACATTTTAGACATTAGAAGTGAATTATATCGAGTAATTTCTAACAAAAGATATGAATATCTTAAGAAAAATTGCTAATACATACTCGGATGTCAATGGCATAATTTGTATATCTTGATCAGACAACAATAAATGACGTATCTGTTTTTATTACTGACTATCGCGTTAGCTGCAATTAAGTGCATTTGCATGGTAATGAAAAAGCAAGACGGAAGAGATTCACGATGGATAGTTTAAACAATGGATTGTTTGCATTACTTTGAATACAATGTAAAAGAGATAATTGAAAATGGTGTAGACCTTTCTTAATTAATATACAATACATACTGTATTTTACTCTGCAGTTACATTCACATATACTAATATTATTATTGCAGTTTTTTATACGTAACCGAAATTTTATAATTTTATAAGTTTTAAACATGCACTACTGTTTTGAGTGTTTAAAAAATTCAATAAATATTAGGATTGTATTGTTTATGTGATTATTTTGTTATAACCCTTATATTGAAGACACACAATTCTGCAATTAATGTTTCTTCACGGATGTACACATAAAACAATATCTCAATATGGTTTGTCTTTTTTAATATTTTATTCACTTCTGAAATTCTGTACATATATATGTGAATGTAAGTATATTTATATTGAAGTTCTTAAGTTGTAAAGAAATCGTATTATACGTATAGTCTGGTGATTAGATGATATAAAGAATTATATTGTTTAATCATAGTAATCGTAATATACCCGTATGTGTAAGCACGTAGTTTTTAAATATACATCAACAAATATACGATTTATCTTGTACGATAGAAACATGTCTTATAAAATGTATGTGTACATATTTATACACTGATTTTACATACTTACACTGATGTTTGGTATCGCTTTTATAATGAAAAAACTCTAAGAAACTTATCGATAGTTTACAAGATAGGTGTATCGTTAAAAGTAAAAAAAAGAAGTAAGAAGAAGTTGCGTAATTTTGTAATGCTAGAGTAACAAAAGTATTTCGCAGATAAATTATGTTCTGAGTAGATGATGTCTTGATTTGTAACAACGATTTCTGAAATGTTTCAGCTACGTATGATTATCACAGCTATAAGTGAACAAGTCATGACGGTCGTGCCAGGTGATTTCAAATATTTCTAAATGTAATCACCAAAGTAATTCAGCTAGTTTACTGAGAATATTTAGAATGTCCCTGATACATTTGCTTGCAACTATGCAAATTGCGAGAGTAATGATACTTTTTCGATACGCTAGATACATTTTGCGATCCAAGTATGTTGTACTATTATTCCTGACAACGATACATGCTGAGACGATGGCTTTGACAGTCTGACAAACGAACCTGCCACGTTACTGAAAGCTACAGTAATCAAAACAATTTTTCAAAAGAGCCTTCCGCAAGAGAAAATACATTCTCACGTTCGTTCTAAATGTACGAACATGTGTTATGTACGAATATGTTTTTTGCTTGTCAACGTTACATCCAATTCGTCAACGTTCAAAGAACAATGGAATCCACACAGATTCGAGATGAACAGTTTTCTTCAATGTTTAAACATGCATGCTGTTTAGTTGATCATTCACAAAATGTATTCGTTTACATTGATGTTTCTAGCTACGGATGCTAAGTATTTTTAAGCACATACTCACGCACGGATGATTATTGTTCGTATTGCGAGGACAGTTGTCTAGTTCGAAGTGACACCGATAGTAATGCGAAAAGAACTGAAAGTCAGTGTCGCCAGATCGGGGAAATTGAGAGGAATTTATCAACACTAATTGAGTTCACATTGATTGCAAGACACAGGAATTAAATAAAAAATTTTCATAAAAGCGTAATGTTCTTATTAATGTGATCAAATAATACGTACACCGATGTCTTAGATCTTTTTAATTGAAATAAAATTTTTTGATCAACCTTAATGCTCTTATTAATCTGATCAAATAATTTTTAGATCTTTTTAATCGAAATAAAAAATTTTTATCAAGCTTAATGTTCTTATTAATGTGATCAAATAATACGTACACTAATGTCTTAGATCTTTTTAATTGAAATAAAATTTTTTATCAACCTTAATGCTCTTATTCATCTGATTAAATGATACGTACACTGATGTCTTAAATCGTTTTAATTGAAATTAAAGTGTTTTTATCAAGCTTAATGATCTTATTAATCCCATCAAATAATTTTTAAATCTTTTTAATTGAAATAAAATTCTTTTATTAAGCTTCATGTTCTTATTAAACTGATCAAATAATACGTACACTGATGTCATAAATCTTTTGAATATGTCCACTGCTTGATATTGTTGTACCCATTTTTCTCATAAATGCATACAATCCGCAGTCCAGTTGTCACTGTACGAAAGTATACAGGGGTCACGAAATTGTTGTTCTTCCTTGAAAGAAAAAAAGTTATTTTAAATGATCTCAGGAATCACTTCTTCAAGTTCAAAATGATCTTTAAGGATATCTTATCCGAGATTATTGTTTTCGAAAGAATTAGTTGCGTTTATAGTTTCTGCGATTATTGCAATTTCAACGTCCTATTTTGTTAATAATATTTAAACTACGTCTTAAACGTTCTAACGTTCCCGAAGAGATTAACCCCTTAGCTGGCAAACAATTTGTCGTTATTCGATGAAATTGGCGGTTCATTTTTTAACAAACTATCATCTAACAACAATGTAAATCTTTTTCTACGTGCATCGTTGACTTTGTTAAGGGGTTGATACAAATTTTGTTTAAACAAAAACAGACTATCAAGAAAAATAAATCTAAGTTTTGTTAATATCATAACTAGGCACAAAATGCTTGTTCAGGAATTAGACTTAGATCCTGTTCGATCACATCTAAAATTCTTCGTCAAGGATTTGCCAATAAATAAATACAATTTTTAAAAAATTGATTGCGGATCTTTATGCAAAAGTAAAAAAATGTTTGCATTGATTGTAGGTAGCAGGAAGCAAATGAAAAGTTTCTATTAAGCTTAATCTTCTTATAAAGCTGAAACTAATACGCTGATGTCCTTAAATCTTTTTAATACATCCACTGATATTTAAACTGCACGTGCCCAATTTTCTCATAAATGCATAAAATCCGCAGTCCATCGATTACAAATGAAATTTTGTTCTATGAATTTCTGAAGAAGCAACGTAAACTTTAAAACATGTATATACCTTTCTTGAAGTTTCCGTCCGACAGGAACTAAACAATAAATGTGTTTGCAAATTGTTTCTATGAGCATCTTAGGTACACGTCATGCATTAATGTGAACTAGCGTGAATTGATTTGCATTTTGTGAAGCTGTACGAGAACGCCTTCCCTTGTCCGCACTCTTCATCGTAATCATTTTCAAACAACGTCTATTTGGGAAGTGACAAGTGACCATACGTTTGCGATATCTATCCGTTTGAAGACTGACCTTAGTATTATCTATATAAATACACTTTTCTCTACTTGTAATAAAACATCTAGTTATTAACATTATTTATATTTAATATAGCATAATATAATAACTAAAACGATAAGCTTACGTGTTATACTCGATTTTATAACCATCAGAGTATACGTAGAATATATATATATTAATAATATAATAACAATCAAGAAGAGATATATATACAGGGTGAGTACGCAGAAACAGAACACCTAAATATCTCCATTACTTTTCGTTGTATAAAAACAACTTCGTAGGACAAAGTTACACCGTTTGAAGGGTCACATGTAACGATGTAAGGGGAAAAATTTTTCAAGGTCATATTTTAATGAGATTTCAAGGTCGTCGATGTTTTTTTTAAATGGACTGATATATTTTCGTTAACATAATGTTGTAGTTGACAAAATAACGAATTCATCCATGTAACACAATATGACCTACAAATGATCCTCAACCCACAAAAATTTTATAAATAAAATTCAATGTGTAAGAATCATTTACTTTATTTCTGTTACGCAAGCTGTTCAAAAATATTCCCTCGAGCTGCTATTTTTTGTTGTATAAAGCAAATGTATCTTACACGTTGAATTTTATTTATTCGATTTTTTTGGGTTGTAGGTTATTTGTAAGTCATATTGTGTTACATGTCAACTACAACATTACGTTAACGAAAATATATCAGTCCATTTACAAAAAAACATCGACGACCTTGAAGTCTCATTAAAATATGACCTTGAAAAATTTTTCCCCTTATATCGTTACATGTGACCCTTCAAACAGTGTAACTTTGTCCTACGAAATTGTTTTTATACAACGAAAAGTAATGGAGATATTTAGGTTTCCGTTTCTGCGTACTCATCCTGTATATATATGCGTTGTAACAACATATTACAACACATGCAATAATGCTGTATATTGTACGCATATAACATGTGAAGAAATGATTTGCTTCTAGAATTTAGTATTAAATCTATTGCTTTTTCGTGTGCCTTGATTCATTCTGCAAAAATCCAACATGTTAAATTCATCAGACTCACCGAGACTCTACTGTGCCGTCTGAAGCCTTATTAGCAATGGTAGCCGACAATGCTCAACAACAAACGCAACAGTGCCCACTCCGCGGTGAACAACAGCAAATCGGCTGCAATAACGAGAAACGAACCACGGAGGAATCCGTGAACGAAATCAGTAAGCCCGGCCAACCGGCGAACGAAGAAGAATGCGCGAAAAACCACGGCTGGAAAGGATTCAGCCTGAAGAGGCAGCTGAGCAAGGTTGATCTGAAAATAAAAAGTACTTTCACGCCGGCTTTGGTGACGTCTCAAAATGGGGTACTTGTATGCTTTCTTTTATACTCATCAAATATACCTTCTCTCGTAGATCACTGTGTATGCAATGGGAATTGCCTAACCACTTTCATCTGAATAGTAGTATCTCGCGTGTACAGTCAGAAACTTGAACCAGTAACTCGCAACGAAAGTTCGTCAGATCCTACGAGTTTATATTCTACAATATCCTACACAGACCTGGATAAAAAAAATATTCGGTTGTAACGGAAGAAGTGCAGAATTTCTGTTTTCTTTGGTTTAATTTCAATTTTGTATCAATAAATATTTAGCTTAATTTAATTAGTTATAATGTTATTTTAATTCTGCTTTTGATATTTAATTTTATTCAAATTGTTATTAAATTTTGTTGGCTTTTGTTGCCAGTACTGTGCACTCGTTGACACTTACTTCGCCCCCAATCTTCGTTGATATTCCAATTTTGCCTAGTTTGAACTCGTAGAAGAGAGTAATGGGAAAATCACGTTTTGATATGCCGACATAAAAGCCAAATCATTCAATAAAAATTTGAGTAAAATTAAATAGCAAAAGCATAATTAAATAGAACATAAAACAAGCTTTAAAATGGCATGTAACTGATTAAATATAACTAATTTAGCTAAGTATTTATTGGTATAAAATTGCAATTGAAACAAAGAAAACAAAAAACCTGCATTTCTTTCTTTAAAAACTAATATTACAAATAGAAATACAAATATTTGCAAATACTATTTCTCACAAGTGTGTTACACATGTTTCATTTATTTCAGTTATTTCTATAACTGTCTCGGATTTAATATACATCCTTAAAAAACAATAGTTATACATAAATATTAAATTATTATAAAAAAATGTTTATATTTAAATTTACATAGAAAATTTAATACTATGTGTATAACTGATAAAGAAGCTGATGTAGAAACCTTAAGTGAAACCGATACAATGTGAAATTTAGGTCCTTCATAAAAGTTATTCAGAATAAGCTCTTCATAAAACGATAACACATTTGTGATTCCAATATCACAATAATTTTCAAACCCTCGTTTAAGACTAATATAAGTAACATAACTAAGAGAATCTCTCTATTACGTATTTTATTAAATATTTGTTATGTTTCATAAAGAGGGCAGCAAGTTACAATTAACAGGGTGTGGCTATTGTGTCTATTAGTTAAGCAAATAATGGTAGACAACGTACATTAACTTTGCGATTTAGTTTATACAGCAGTTGTCGAAGATAACAACAATTGCTTGTTTTTCGAACAATAATCTGACCACAGACTTTATTTTCCCAGCCGATTGCGAGGAAACCGACGGTACCGTAATCATTTTTATGAATATAATACAAATCTATATGAGCTTTA
>JAQQRY010000017.1:1172-17000 GCA_028455595.1 Lasioglossum vierecki | reverse complement strand
CTGTGCAAGTTTTATTACAATATGTGTCCGAGTAAAAAAATCTATCAAATCAATTACTAAATATTTAAGTATTGTTTGAGGTATTATATCGATTACATATCCATAAAATGGACTGATTCTAAGTCGGAGGAGATGTTGTAACAGCACAGTGTATCGTATCTGATGCAGTTAACAAATCTGCTATACAGTAAACTAATAACGTGTCTTCTTACTACGTTTATTTTTCTGAAAATGCTGTTGTAATTTTTATCAATATTGTTCCCTCAAACAAACACCTTCTTTCAATCTTTTTCATCCCAATGAAAAAAATCATGCAGCGAAGGGTTAACGCTAAATCTACCGAGCACAAAGAGCGACTGAAATGTCTTAGCTTTATAAGAATTACAAAGATCTATTTATTTCGATTCTGTGCAATTTACAATATGTGCCCAGTTAGCATCCTCACTTTAACTTTGTGCTTCAACTAAAATCTCTGTGACTATTGTCACGTTTTTATTAACGAAACTAAGCAAGTCTGTCATCAGAGAGAAAGAGTGAGAGAGAGAGAGAAGAAGAAGCCGCGAAACCCGGAGGCGGCGGCGGCGCGGTAGCACTGAAAACCAGGGGGGAACTACGGGCGGAGTGAAAAGAGGTGAGAAAAGTGGGTGGAATCGAGGGAAAGGGGTGAAGTGTGTATTAGGCACGGAGGGGTAGGAGGAAGGAAGAGGAGGAGGGGCAGAGAGGGGAGAGAGAGAGAGAAGGAGATAGAACGCGACGGACCGGATGATGAATTAGCCGAGGTGACCTCTCGCGCGAAATCTCTCCTGCTAGCTCTCGCAGTAGGCAGCTCCCGGGATGTCGGCCCCGAGATGATGGATCGCTCCGCGTCACGGAGCCATTCATCACCTCCATCTATCAGCCACCCCTTCACCTTGCTTTAGAAAGCGAGCATTCGACGGCTATCTACTCGCTTCGGATAGTGATTAATGTTGATCGGAGCGCTGCTATTCGACCTCACTTCCATCTCTATCTCGGTCTTTCTCCTTCTCTTTTTCGTCCTATCCTCCTTTTGCCCCCGGTCGTCCCCTATATCCTTCTCTATCTTCGCGAAAACCCGCGCTCTACGTCCACACGTTTCTAGACGTTGACTTCGTATTGACTATGCGCGTTCATCTTCTCCGGATCGTCGGACAGCTCGTTGGAAACGGCGTAAAAGATGACCTCTCTCCCTGCCGCGCGACAAGATCCGACGGTTCCGCTAAAATTGTGGTCTACCCACACACACACACACACACACACGCTTTTGCATTCGATTTTTCCGAGCGGAACGAGTAGTCTAATCCGGAGACTTTGATACATCTCGGTACAGTTTTCAGCCAGACACTTCCTTCCCCCGGTCTGTTATCCGGTCCGGCTTTCGCAAAGGTTATTCCGAAAATATGGGATCGTTCGGCGTACCGATATTTTTCAACATTTTTCATCGGACAGACCTAAAGCGCAACCGTCCTTTACTAGTTTTCGATCCGAGACTGTTCGAGAATTGTTAACACCTTTGCTATTATACAGGGTGAATCGCCTAACGTTTGCACCTCAAATATCGTTCTTGTTTCTAAAGAAACGTAAAATATGGTAAGGACAAAGTTGGATGGTACAATGAGGCTGACACGATGCCAAACAGAAATTTTGTTTGACCTTGAATGACGTTGGAATAATTATAGTCACTGAATTCCTAATGAAAGGGAATATCATCGTAGGTGCTTAAAAAAGGGTAGTTCCATTTTAAAGAAAGTCAAGGTGACCTTGATATCTCTAAAAAAAATGACATGAAAGCAAAATTTCTTTTGGCATCGTGTCAGCCCCATTGTACCATTCAACTTTGTCCTTACCATATTTTACGTATCTTTAGAAACGACAAAGATATTCGAGGTGCAAACGTTAGGTGACTCACTCTGTATACATATGTTATGTTTCATCTTGAAGTTTAATACTGTTCCCTTGCGATGCATCTGGGCCACCTCGAGCGTTTAGCAAGTCTTGTTATTTGTTTTGCATTTCCTTGCTCAGACTTCACTTTTGCTGGGCTTTCATAAGATTCATAAAACAGGGAATCGGAAATTTAGGCACACTTTTTATCAGCGTGTTCTTCTTTTTTGAAATAATAATTGAAGACATTTCTGGAAAAAGGCTCAGTGATGTATATTTGAAAATGCTCCCCTACATTTTAATATTCTAACAAATTGAGAGAGACAAGCTACTGTTTCTTTACTTGTGCTCAGTAAAAAAAGTAGCAAATAGGGCAATCTTTTGCTCTAAATCTGTAGAAGAATCGACACGGTGTAGATGGATTAAAACCGGTAAACTTTCTTCCGCAGATCATGCACAAATAAAAACAAGAAGATGACGTTCTGACTTGTATAAATTGTTTAGACAACAAAAAATGTCAGTGTAGTTGTCACATTTAAAATTCTACAATTTTTCAAGTGATACATGTCAGACATTTTTGAATATCGTTAACCGACTTACAACACGAGTATGTTGAATGTCGTTGCAGCATCAAAAGAAACGGTAATCGATGAAGTCGAGTCAGGCGAGTAAGCTATCAGTCATAGGTTATTTTTTTCATTTTCCAGAAGAAACCATTTGAATAGCTTTAGTCATTATTTTCCTAAGATGCAAATGCAAATAGTATGCAGTGTCGAGTATGCTGTTTACTGGCTGTCATTGTACGGAATACTGATTTGTAAGATTATGTCAGGGAGTTTCATTGCTAGAGCAGTGACGTTCGCAATTTCAGAGTTTACTTAAAGATAATCAAATTAGTAACGAATAATAAAATAGCAAAATAAAATTGTTCTGCGGTGATTGTGGGAAACATGAGTAAAATAAAATTTAATTTCATCCCTTAACGACTTTGTTGTATTAAAGACAATATTACAAAACTCTTCAATTATTCCAATTGTTTACTATATTATATTTCACCGGGCCAATTTCTTTAGAAATGCATAAAAATCCACAGTCTAGTTACTACTACATTGCCTCAATATTTCTTAGAGGACATTTTAACCAGGTAATCGATTATGAAACTTGCCCTTTAAAATTGCAACGGAACGTCAGACTATGTCAATCTGATCAGCTGCGACATTGGTTTGAAGTTAATTGGTAAAAATTGATTTCTTTCAACCCAATAGCAAACAGCCAACATTACAATGACATAATGCTACGTTTCACCGAATACTTACTCATAAGAATGGAAAGTACGTGCAGTAGAGTGACTGTAGGAACAATGCTGATGCCTACTTACCAGCACGAGATTTCCATCAGCTGCACTTCGCCGAAGCAGAATAGACGACGATCTATTATATAGTTTCACATAAACAAAACGGAATATGGGAATAGAAAGAGAATCGTGCAACGCATTCTTATGGAATCCGCCATAAGAGGCATGCCAGATCTAATAACAATAGCCACGAAGCGAAAGTAAACGAATGGGAGAACAGAGTGGGAGACATGCTGTAAGTGAGAGGTCTTATGGGGCTGATAGGTTGCCTCGTTATAAGCATACGAACCTCCATGCATTTCCATGCATATCCAACCCCATTTTTGTCCAACTATCGAACCTCCACTGTATAATACTTGCCGTACATTGAAAAGTATTCCTTCACTTATACCGTGTAAACGATAGCGTTTCGACAATGTAATTTCTCTTTAGCAACGCTCGTGACACGTTCGTGTATCTGTTCATCAATAATTTATAAATAGTGCAACTTCTTTATCCAGTAACGGAGACATTCATTTTTCCATAGCCAGTTTGCTTTGCGGCAAAGTTGCACCGCCTCGAATCATGATGATAATCATTGAGACTGTCAGTTTCGTCTAACAAGTTGTAAATTGAATCACTTCGCGTTCTCTGTTATGAAAACATTGAATTTGTTTAATTAATTCCAAAGTACACGGCGAAAGAAATATTTTTGGTAGCTACTATTATGTTCGTCACTGTAAGCGCCTAAAGACTGATTCTCATTACTCCGTTAATTCTAGTCTTCTAATTCAAGGAAAATGGCGACACTTTTCTTACGCGTCTTCGAAATCACCAATTTACGAGATATCGAGAAGTCTTTCTAGATTTGTACATAGGTCGCTATATATAAACACAGCAACATATTTAAATTTCAACGAAATCCGAAACAGTACTAAAAAAAGTGGTGATAGTGGAGCAAGCGCGAGCGAGTAACATTGAAAAACCCGGGCCCTTAAGGGAAGTCTCCCCGGACGTTCCCCGGGCGCATTAAAAAGTAGAACAAATCTGGGGAAAACCCGAATAGCAACCCTAACTGTACAGGGTGTTAAAAAATGTTTGGTCTCAGCAAGCATAGGAGTATTTTACATCTTCGAAACGATGAAAACATCTGTAAAAAAAGTTGCCGCAAAAGTGTCCTTGACCTTGACTTTCAAGGTCAAAATTTTTTTATTGCATTGTATTCTACGCATCATGAGGATAAAAAGTGTCAAAGGTGGTTTGTTATATACAATACAAATATATTAAATACAATAAATTTTCAATAAATCATCATATTAAATACAATAAAAATATTTGACAGTGAAATTCAAGGTCAAGGACAATTTTGCGGCAACTTTAGAGATCTTCATCGATCCGAAGATGTAGAATACGGCTATGCTTGTGAGGCCAAACATTTCTTAACATCCTGTACATAAATAATAGCAAATAAAATGGCTGACGATTGGAAGGGTTGTTCTACTAATTTGAATGTTTTATAAAATTATCAGTAGGTATTCCTCGGGTCGTAGCAAACATTTCTTAACACCTTGTACAGTAAATACCGCGTTCGAGGGTGAACGGTCCTAAATCTGCAAAATGGTTTCTTGGTGGTTGATTTTGCGGGCCGCGACCGTACGCGATAAATTCATTACCAATCAAAGATCAGACGGGATCTCTCAGATTATAGATATCTTATAATATCAGGCGAGGAATTACACGCAACAGCAGGAATATTCGAACATACTTCCGCATCCTCGTCAGGAGCTCTCGCGGCGCGGCATCGCGTCGATACGCGACCGCCGAGAATTCCATAAGGAAGACACACCAGAGAATCTCCGCGAAACTTTACGTACGGGAATAACTAATTGTGGGGTCAGAGCTGATGTCAAGAATTTACATAATACGACAGCGGCATAGCGATCAGCTGAGTCGACGCGGGTCGGTGGCTAGGAAAAGAGGCAACCACCGTTGCGCCTGCTACAGCTGATAATGTTGCACAAGTCGTATATCCTAGTCTTCTTAATGGGATAGCATTTACCATTTTTTTACGCGTCTCCTTCTACGATGAGCTTCAACTTCTGCCCACCCCTTTCCTTCCGCGGTCACCCGATGAATAGTCGCGAGTATAATGAATAACGATAATTGATAGACGCCTTTCAATTTTACTTTTTATTTTATTGTCCGACACCGGTGTCGATGCGCCAAGAATGATTCATACGTGTACACACAATGTTATCGCATTCGATGAAATGTCGTTTCCTCCTATTTTTTACGAAAGGTGGCTGATCCCCTTGAAATTTCGCAAAACACATGGGTCTAAGTTGCCTGGTATCGAAGAGCTAGCATAGTTAGGAACTCAACAGGGGGTGTCGACTCCCATAAGAAAAAGTGGCTACGAATTTAGTTCGAATGAGGTACCCATAGCTATGGTGGCAGCACAGTAGAGACCAAAGAGTAGGGATACTAGCATTGCTATTGAAGGTTATGAATTTATTTTTAGGGAAATTACTTTATGTTACACTATTCAATATATAACATATTTATTCTTAAAACTAAATTATATATTTAATTACAAATTGTACATTCGAATATTCATAATGTAACATCTTCATAACAATTCTTATACATCATACTTTACACATACTATAAGATTTTCTTCTTTGTATAGTTGCTTAATTTTTGCATATTCTTTTTTATCTGTTGCTCCTCTAAGGTTTTTTGGATTTTCATTTGTTTCCAGAGCAATTGTAACCATATAAGAATAAAATAATTAAATTATATAATTTATTGAGAGTAGAATTATATAGTGATGGAAATAGTTAATAATAGTAGACAATTACCTCATTCAATTTGCAATTGCTTCATTTTAGTGTATCCCTTTTTGTCTATTACTTCTCCTAGGTTTTTGGATTTTCCATTTGTCACAACAAACAACAGTGCAATGATGGCTGCCAAATGACGCGATACTGTTTGTATCCCCACCGCTAGGGCACTACTATGCTGCCACCATAGACATGGGTACCTCATTACAACTAAATTCGTCCCCATGGGAGTCGACACCCCCTGGAACTCAAGTAGTAATCTCTTTCTCTTTCTGCCAGTATCGGATTAGTCACGTGACTCGACCGCGGCGGAAGAGTGGGGAGTAGCGTCGCAGAAGGGGAAGGTAGAGTAGGGACACCAGTTAATTACCTTAACCTCACGATTTATTTTACGGTTTCAGTGACTAGAATATTTTTTGTAGATCGTAATTTTCTAAAAAAAGGAGAATATTGATATAAATTGTATGTCTATATGTATTCCGATAGCTGCGAATTAACAACACTAAAATATAATTTTATTTCGGTTTAACGGAAATTATTAACATTTTTATCAGAATGTGTTCAGATTCATCACGCGTCAGACACGATATTTTGAGGTAAGGGGTTAATCTGCGACACTGATACTACCAAAATGAAAGGACAACGAAACAATGGAAGACGCTCTGTTTCTGGTTGGAAATATTTTGATGTGTGCGAAGGATAATTTTCCTCGTGGTCACCATGATTAGAGGTTCTTCGAGTCTAGTATGTTTCTAGAAGAACGAGAAAGTTTATATTTACTATACATAAGCAGAACTACTGTGTTGTCAATAATATTCCATCATGAATTTCTTTTTGAACTAACAGAAATTATATCTTTATTTAACATCGCATAGCAGCAATGAAACATTTAAAACGAAACTGTGTTTCTGACACCGATGTAGAAGAAACTGTGCAATAGGAATGTGTTAATGTTGGTTTTCTCACTTCTCAAATCGCGTTAGAGTGCGCACCACGGTCTAAGAATGTCGCGTTGTTCGCGAATTTTCGCAATTCTCGATTCGTATTGCAGGAATGCCATGTTACAAGAGCATTGCCTGCATTTTTAAATAAAATTACATTTCAATTATAAAATCCATGTAAAAAATGAAGTATACACCGGCGCGAATATTTTACTATTCAAACGCATATTAAATTGGAAATGTATTAAACGAAGCATTTAAACAATTGCATCAGGAAATATAACAGTAAAATATAATCCCACCAAGAATATTTTACGAAAAAAACTGCTTGAACATATCGGGAATATATAATTAAAATGTACACATTTTACACAACATTATATGTATTTTTAACTTAAAATTCTTTAATTTTTAAATTAAAATTAAACGTTCTTGGGACACTCTGCTGTACGATACCGTGAATTATTTATAGCACTATTTCACCCTTTCACCCGTCCGATCGAAACTTGAATTCAGCTATAAATTATTATTATTTATTTAATGCTTTAAACCAGATGTGATTTATATAGCATATTCAATATATGAATCCATTAGCATATTATATATTGACTTAATGCGCCAATTAGTTTAACTTAACTTAACAGTAATTTGTAATTTAACAGATTAATTCAATGAATATAAAAATTTTTAGTGCACAACACTTAATAAAATTGAAAATGATTAGTAGTTCTTTAATATTTGGACCACATAGGAAGCATCTTATACAAGTCGGAAGACTTGTTCGGAATTCAGCTATAAATGTTGTATTAACAATTACTTGGTGTTTTCGTCTGAAAGCATAAAAGTCCGATGAAAGGAGAAACTTGAAAATCCAAGTGGATTATTATCCACGCAATCTATTAATTATCTAATCAGCGAGTTTATTAGAAGGTTAAACTGGAAGAAACGGAAGGGGTGAATTCGAACAATGAATTGAATTTAAAATGAACGCGAAATAAAATCGTTCGTTTAATTTATTAGGTATGGCATTTTGCGTGGCTCCGTGAAATTCGTAAAAACGAGCCGCAGTTAACCAGAAAATTAGCAATTATAAAAATTATTACCACTCCCGCGTGCCGTTACGATGAAACGTGAACGTTTACCCTCGGCTCTGGCACTGTGGTGATTACTTGGTGGCGTATCCCGAGCGTGCCCGTGATACAGATCTGATTATACGTACGTATCGTTAAATTAATTTGGTGGAAAGTTCCTCGGAGTATCGTGTTGAGGAATCATATTTTTCTTTCGTTTTGCTCCTCGAAAGCGATTCCGCCTCTGGAAATCAAATTAATTTCCGAATCGATCACCGTTGCTCGAAAGAAGAAAATGAAAAATCGTTTTTATTGCTTAAATTCTTAATTTATAATTGTTTTTCATAAGAAATTATTCAATGAACTTGTTTCTTTGGACGGACATACGTTATTTGCAATAAAAATTGTTAAATCTAGTGTTAGAAACAAAGTTGTTTTTGTATTATGTGCCATTAATATGCCATCTGTTTTTGTCTACGTAGCAAGTGTTATGAAAGTAAATTTACGATTTGTTTTTTTATTATATCGAATTTAAATGGTAATATGAGAGCCATTAGTAGAATATTTGAAAATAAAATAATTTTTTAAAAGTAACAAATTAATTTGTACATCTAACATAACTTCAGTACTCTAAAAAACTTGCTTTACTTCTCGAAAGCGATTCCGCCTCTGGAAATCAAATTAATTTCCGAATCGATCACCGTTGCTCGAAAGAAGAAAATGAAAAATCGTTTTTATTGCTTAAATTCTTAATTTACAATTGTTTTTCATAAGAAATTATTCAATGAATTTGTTTCTTTGGACGGACATACGTCTATTGTAATAAAAATTGCTAAAATTTTAAATAAATGCACCGTTATTATTTTTTATAAAGTATGGTAAACTAGTTTACCATTTATTACTTGGTAAATCTAGCGTTAGAAACAAAGTTGTTTTTGTATCATGTGTCATTAATGTGCTATCTGTCTTTGTCTGGGTAGAAAGTGTTTTGAAAGTAAATGTACGATTTGTTTCATTATATCGAATTTACATCGTAACGTATGTGCCATTAGTAGAATATTTGAAAATAAAATAATGTTCTGAAAGCAACAAATTAATTTGTACATCTAACATAACTTCAGTACTTTAAAAAACTTGCTTTACTTCTCGAAAGCGATTCCGCCTCTGGAAATGAAAAATAATTTCCGAATCGATCATCGTTGCTCGAAAGAAGAAAAGAAATATCGTTTTACGACATTATGCCACGGGTGCTGTTAGTTTCGAGTGTGTTTGACCGCGCCGCGTCTGCAGCCTATCTACCAGTGCGCTACGCTTGTAATTACCTTAAATTATTGGATCGAGCATGAAGGAGGGAGTTATCTCTCAATCTAGTCGACTACAAAGGGGCCGACAGATTAATTGTGATTGGTGTAACGGAGCCAACTGACAAGAGACTTTACTCACGTTTCATTATATATGTGTCATACACGCGTCCGTACGCGCCCGCCAGGCATGTGTGCGCGTGCACGTGCACGAGGTTCGCGTACACACGCGGAACGTACTTCTGAAAGCATTCACTTTTTCTTCGTTGCCCTCTTCGGTGCAGCAGCTGACATTTCTTAACGCCAATTAACGATTTCGTGACGCAGTCGGAGAATGAAATCCGTTTGGAAATTTTAGCTCGCACTTCTTCGGCAGATATTATTTTCACACGGGTATTAAGCAGAAATGGTTTCCAACAGTTCATTAGAAATTGGCACGCGGTCTTCAAGTATTTTTCTGTCCTTAAGACTTATACGGTAATTGTGCAAGTCTTCACTCATTCTACTTTTTTTATTTTATTTGTATTTTCTTATTTCATTTTTTTATTCTTATTTTACTTCCGGTCACATTTATTTTTTTTCATTAGAGACAACACTACAGTAATTATAAGTGCATATCGTTAAGTTATTTTTATAACAAGACCATGGGTCTCTATGTAAAATATAAAATTGTTCGGGTAGAGTTTTTTTTGTTACGTTCATGTTTTTAAAAGCAGTTTGAATATAATTTTTTGTGTACTTTTAATTATATACATTGAATGAATAAATAAATGATATAGTTGCAGTCCAAACAAGGTTTCTCTGCATCCACTGCAAATCGAAACATCAATTGCAAAGAACAGGGACCAAAAACAACATACCTTGTCCGAATGTATAGATAATACATTAATATTCTTACAATCTTCTAATTTTATTGCTGTTTTAAATTATAATGTCTAATTATAACACTATAAATAAATGAATACAATTAAGAAGATGTTATGAGTAAAATTCAGAAAGTTAGATATATAATCAATAACAAAATGAAGAGAGAAGGCAACATTTGTTTAATAATGTTTTATGTTTAGTATATACAATACTTAAACAATATTTATATCTGCTTACGTGTTTTAATTTCTATGGTAACGCTTTGAATCTTTTGCAAAATATATAAATGGATTTTACAGACGACGGTAGGTGTTCAATATCAACCTGTCTTTCGACATTCTTTTTCTGCGTTGAATCTGGATTTAATGAATTTCTTAAATCAAATGAAAAGCATTAATGCACTTGGCGAGTGATATTAATATACTGTAAGAATTGAATGTTCTTTAACAATTTTGTATTTCTTATTATCAATTTGAAATTTTCTTTACGTTCCTGTTATAATTGCTCCTTTAATTTCTCATTAAAACGGTCGGATCCTCCTTTTACGTTGATGTTTTCAGTAAGATGTAATAACACGTTCGGCCTGCGTACATTTCGTTGTTATTGGAAATATTGGAATTAAGAAACGTGTCAGTTATTTGTATGCGACGGGTTGAACGTAAACGAGTACCAATTTACACTGATGAAACTGCTTTTTATGTGCAGAAGAAATCGTGTGGGTAATATCCCGCCGTTCGAAGAAAATAAATTCTGTGCAGGTATATTTAAGATATGCAAAATCATTAACTATTCGAATAAGTTTATTTTTTCCGACACGTTCATTATCCGGACATCTAAGCTTGAGCATAATGAGAGATAATGGCGTTTTAAAGAGCAATGATATGCAGTTTTTTCTTTTTAAACTAGATTACGCTGGGATATAAAGCGTTTTAAATTGATTTCAATTGTAAATATAATAGTACTTATTGCTCTGAATGACATGTGGCTGATTAAATTGTTAATTCAAATCAACATGCCTCTGACCGTGAACACGTTTACCAGAAAATACGTGATGAAATATTTTTATATTGTTTATATTGTTTATTATATTTATGCCGTTTTTGAGAAATAAATACAATTTTACAGGCTCTGGATAACAAATACACCCTTATGCTAATCAAATTCAACCCTTCACAAATAAAGTGCCTGTAAGTAAGTTTTTGTAAAAGAAAAAATCAACTGTAAATTGTTAAGTAAATTCAAAATTGTACTCATTGCAAGGATCTATATGAAATACTTATTTAAAAGTAATTACCAATTCATTTACTTTGTATATTCATTCTAGCATTTTCTGATTAATCATTTTTAAAAATTAAAGTACATATGTATTTCGAAATAAATAAGTAATTAATTTTAAATATTCCTAATGGGTGAAATTGGTTTGCAAAAGGGTGAAATTGATTTTCAAAAGGCCGAATTTGGAGTGAAAAACCTGTACTCTTTTGTCCATGGTGACTTCTTCTGAATTCAAGGGAGACGCTTTCACATTTAGTTAATTCGAAATATTCTTAATGGGAGAAATTGATTTGTAAAAGGGCGAGTGTGTAGTGAAAAACCTGTACCCTCTTGTCCATGGTGACTTCTGCTGATCTCGAGAGGGATGCTTTCAAATATATTTAATTCGAAACATTCTTAATGGGAGAAATTGATTTGCAAAAGGGTGAAATTGATTTGGAAAAGGGCGAGTGTGTAGTGAAAAACCTGTACTCTCTCGTCCATAGTGACTTTTTCTGAACTCGAGAAGGATGCTTTCAAATATATTTAATTCGAAACATTCTTAATGGGTGAAATTGATTTGCAAGGGGGGTGAGTTTGGACCGTAAAATCTATAAGTCGGTGTACGTCAGATTGTTGCTGGAACCGTGGCAGCAATATCACGGTAATATCGATTAATTAGATTACAGTGGAGGTCGGTGGCATCGCCGGTGAACCGGCTCCGCGTCTTTGTCTCGCATAAGCTGCGGTATCGTAATTTTCGTGTAAAATGTTAGTGACAAAAGCCGTATAACGAGGCACTCGAGAGGAGGCAGGAAGTCGGCGACGCCAGGTTGGATGGGACATTGATGAGGAAACTTCGGTTGGTTATAGCCTGGCCTGGTGATAAGGAGCCAAGGAGTTCCTAAGTAAGAGGAGGTATAGCAGTGGTTGTCGGGAGGGGGAGGGGGGAGGGTTAAACCCGAACTATCTCTTGCCTCGCGTTATCCTGCGAGCCCGTATATATCCGGTCGTGTTGAGGGTAGATATACCTTTGGATGGAAGGCGGCTTTGCACTCCTTATCGCGTCGTTTTACAATCTAAATACAAGGAATCAGGAAGAATCAGCTACAACCTCGTCTTAATGAACCGCAATGCCTTCGCCGGGGTTTCTCCTCCCCAGCCAACAAACTCCGCTCCACCACCCGGATCGATATCGCAAATAGAAATTGAAATCTAGACGTAGAGATTCTCTCGCTGAATTACAACACCCCCCATTGGTAAGAGATTATTGAATCAATTATCGGATCCAATTTGTACCTCTCGGCGAATCGCCCTGCGATCTCCATCTTGGCACTCGCTTGCATTCATCGCGACGGCACGGGCTTTCTTCGCGCGTTTTTATTCAGATGTCAGGATGTTTTAAACATGCCTTCATATGCTTGAAATCTTCCTTTTTCTCGGTTTTATCGGAGACACCGGTGAACCGTTAATTTTCGAGCCCCGGGCTATCACTGTTTCGGGGGTCTACCCAATAAACCCAAATTAACTCGGGTACCCAAAATTTTTCTATAATTTATTCTCGTTTAATAATTACTTTTCATAGGAAATTATTGGACGAATTTGTTTCTTTCAATTTTTTTGTAAAATTTTAAATAAATGCACCGTTATTATTTTTATAAACTATGGTAAAACTAGTCATTTATTACTCGGGAAATCTAGTGTTAGAAGCAAAGTTGTTTTTCTATTATTTTAACGATACAAACAGAAAGTTGGTTTTGTATCGTGTGCCATTAATGTGCCTTCTGTTAATTAATCTGACTTCGTCTAGAAAGTGTTACGAAAGTAAATTTACGATTTGTTTTGTAGTATATCGATTTACATAATATTATATAAAATAAAGTTCTGAGAGCAACAAATTAATTTGTACATCTAATATAATTTAGTAACCAAAAAAATTGGAAATTGTTAAAACTTCAAAATTTCTGTGAAATTATTACAATATATATTTTCTGCAGCAATTTAATAGAAATATTCGGACACGGATTCGAGTGACATCAATTTATCCTGATCACATCAACGGGAACAATGTACGAGGTGGCAATATTTTCTAGTTAAAAAATGATTATTTATAATTAACCGAGAGTTATCGGCCTCGCGTTTCACGTTACCGCAAGGGAAAAGATATATCCGTATTCAATATTTAGTTGGATCGTGAAATATTTGGACCCGTTGCGTTGCGCTGTATCGGTTCGGGCGTTATCATTTAGTAACTGCCGGTCTCGCACAAGTTTCGCCTCGTATATCAAGCGGCCAGCGAAAGTGATAAGTACACGAATATTTTGACCGGTATAAATTACACGTACAATTCAATGAAACGTCCAAGTGTATTAATTAAAAAGGCCCAAAGCATATATCGAGTACGTTCGATCGCAAATCAACAAGCTTCGCCTTTTTACACGCGCGCTGCCCAATACTTTTCTCCTTTCACTCGTAAAGTCATAAAATTTAATATTCAACGATCAAGCATACCGAAAGTAGCAATTCTACCGAAGTTACATCGGTGCCGTACCGGTCCGTTCTTTACGATACTATTAACGAATAAACGTCCCGGGAAGATTTCGAATCGTGTTAAAATACATCGTAATTCTCTGTCTATCGGTTGATGTCAACCGTTTATGCGAAAGACAAACCTTTTTTTCATTCTCGAGGACGATTTTACCACGTTTTTATTGGCTCGCTTTCTTGTTTGTTTACTTGTTTGTCTGTTCGGTGACAAATTTTGCAATTGATTTTAAACTAACTTCCGGATGAGCTAGAGATTTGAAATTGGGTACATGGATGACAATGCATTATTCAAAAATTTTTTTTTTGAAAAGTCTATACGTTTCGGAGAAAATAACAATTAAATATTTACGATTCGCTACGGCATTGTTTTCGATATGTCGCGGTTGCAATACTGTCTGAAATAACCTGGAAAAAATGTTAAAAATACATTGAAATATTTCACATCCGCAAGACTAAAAAGCAGAAGATAATTATGTAAATAAAAATAAATTAAAAAAAAATACCACGTTTTTAAAAACGGACTAAAAAGTATAAAATAATTTTTTCTAGTCTCATACAGATTCCTAAAATTTTTCCGAAAATATTTGTAAGATTTCAAACGAAAAACGTGGGGCACAAGATGCATCGATTATCTATTTCATGCGCCCCACGTTTTTCGTTTGATATCTTACAAATATTTTCACAGCAATTCAAAATTTACAATCACAAATTTTCACCACTGTCTGTACGAGGTTGGGAATCAGTATGCGACTAGGAAAAATTATTTTCTACTTTTTAGTCCGTTTTTAAAATGTGGTATTTTTAAAAAATTTATTTTTATTTACATAATCTGATCGCGAAGTCAACAATAAATTAATGTCTCCATTTCGTTAAGGGTTCGCCGTTTCTCGCCGGTTCCACGGACGATTATCATAATCGAGGCGAACGAGATAAACGAAATTTCTGTTCTAGAATGATGCAAAGCTATAATTCATTTGTGCATGTCGGCAGGTTGTTACGTTGTCGCTCCGCTGACATTCCCGAAATCGAATAAATTAGCAGTTACGCGTCGCGTGATATTTTATAGCGGGTTGCAAAGTATCGCTCTGCGCAAGACAAAAAGAACGAAAAAAAGGAGAAGGAAGAAAAAAAGGCAAAAAGGTGGTTCTTTATAATCGCCTGAAATGGACGTTCATTTGAAATTCAACCGGTGGATCCTCTCGCGAGCCTCCGTTGTTTGCGTGCCGGTCCGCCGTAGTGAGAGAAAGTCGTTGAATTACTGCCATAATTCACGGAGAATAATGAGGGCTTAATTAGCCACGTGATGTAATGCAGACGCGGCAGAAGCGAAACGAAACGGAACGAAACGAAACGAAAGACACATCGTGCTGCGCGCCGCTCGTAAACCAGTAATTCTTACGATTAATGCGGACATTGTATCTGCGTTGTATCTGGCACACCATGTTTATGAAGTGATTAGCCAGTAGGAACGATGAAGTGCTTATTAAAGTTTCAAATTAACGAGCATGCTTTACTGATCTTCAACAGCTTCGGCCTATCATTTTCTGTTGTTCGTTTATGCGGTTTCGACGAACGTACACGCATTTACGTGTTTCGTCTTCAACTGTGAATTCAATTGTAGCACTTGTTTCTTTTTCGTCGGGACGTTACCACTTCCTTCTGTTACAGAGCTCAGTGAAATTTATCTAGTCTATCTAGTCTATCCTACCTATTCATACAACTGTGAAAAGCAGCGTTTGCGATTAATAATTGAATGAATATCGTTTTGAT
>JAQQRY010000175.1:0-10362 GCA_028455595.1 Lasioglossum vierecki | reverse complement strand
AACCGAGACACCCTACTTATGGCGACAACAAGAGTCTCGTACATTAAACAGAGATCTCTATCGTATTATTATTATTACATTATTATTATACTAATGTGTGTTTATTATTATTCTACGATACAGAGATCCGCTCTTTGTATATTACATTTCTCGTTGTTAAGATTCGAAGAATTCCCGCGTATTGCGATTCCGCGAACATTATCGAGTGCGACACTAGACATTGCCGAAAATTGCGTGCCGGCTGCCAATCTTCATAAGAAATGAACCATTGTCTTCGACACAGACGACCCAACTCACTCGCTCATTAGATGTCGTAGTGTAAACATGCGCTAATCGCATTATTATACGTTCTACGATTCATTAGTCCGAGTCTTTGTCTGATTATCAGACTCCAGCGTTTTATCGTTGTGTACGCGTCTATCGTGTAATATCAAATTATAAATCCCGAAGTGTTTAATTGTTGTTAAAAAACAAACAAAATAAAGAATACCGCTCAATCGCGTGTTTAACGTGAACGGAATCGTTCGTTTTAATCGTCGACCACTGTATATCCTTGTCAGGATAGTCCCAGCTATCCTCCTGATCATTCTGGTCGTAACACTCGTTGTTGCCATTATTAGAGCGTCTTTTTTGAAGTGTTATTTTTTTTATTTATTTATGCTTTTACATGTATTTGTATTTGTTATGATTCAAAAGTTATTGAACATTATTCATGGTTCTGTTGTGTACAACGGATTGAACATATCTCCAAAGGTAAATAATAAAAATAAAAATAAAAATCCAACGGAGACAGATCCGGAGGCTCTAATGTTGGCATCACTAGACCGTCTCTTTTTATAATATTATTACATGCATTTATTATTATTTTATTTTATTATTTATTTTATTATTTAAATCTAATTCTGTAATTTACATTTCTATACATATCTCTTTTATAGTGCATCATCTTTCCTTACAACAAACACGTGTTATTTTTTATTTACATAATATATAACAAAATGACGAAAACAAATGCAGAGCACAAGAAAGAAGTACGACGTAGGAAACAGGCTGCGAAGAAGGTGATGAAAACCAGTAATTTGTAGAAGCAAATTAAGATTGGAAATGTTAAAAACCAGTAATGTGTAGAAGCAAATTAAGATTGGAAATGTTAAAAAAAGTAAATCATAAAATAAAACAAGTTAAGATTGGAAATGTTTAAAAAGCAGTAATGTGTAGAAGCAAATTCAGATTGGAAATGTTAAAAAAAAAACATGTGCGTGGAAACCACGCGCAGCAGAAAAGTGAAACTTCTTGTAGTCCAGTAATGTGTAGAAGCAAATTAAGATTGGAAATATTAAAAAAAAATTTTAAAAACATGTGCGTGGAAACCACGCGCAGCAGAAGTGAAACTTCTTGCAGTCCAGTAATGTGTAGAAGCAAATTAAGATTGGAAATGTTAAAAAAACAAGATCAGGAAAATAATAAAAAATTAAGATTGGAAATGTTAAAAAAACAAGATCAGGAAAATAATAAAAAAAAAAAAAAGATAAGGAACAACAAAAAAAAAAAAAATCATAAAATAAAATAATAAAAATCAGAAAATCATAGTAAATCATAGAAAAGTTTCACTTCCAACATAATGAACGATCGAAATTTGCGACGCAAAAAAGGAGAGTGTTTGGGAAATGCTATGAACTATGTCCCTGTCTTTCTATCATTAGTTCATTATGTTGGAAGTGAAACTTTTCTATGATTTTCTATGATTTTCTGATTTTTATTATTTTATTTTATGATTTATTTTTGTATTAGTTGTTCCTGATCTTGTTTTTATTATTTTTTTATTTTATGATTTATTTTTGTATTAGTTGTTCCTGATCTTGTTATTTTTATAATTTTCCTGATCTTGTTTTTTTAACATTTCCAATCTTAATTTTTTTTATTTTATTTAACATTTCCAATCTTAATTTGCTTCCACACATTACTGGTTTAACATTTTTATTATTTTCCTGATCTTGTTTTTTTAACATTTCCAATCTTAATTTTTTTTAACATTTCCAATCTTAATTTGCTTCTACACATTACTGGACTGCAAGAAGTTTTTTTCCTGGTGTTTTCGGACGATTCTAAACGTTAGATCCTTGTATAATATCGCGTTTAAAGCTCGCTCGGCAAGTTTCATCGCTCTGGAATGATTATTTTTCCAGAAAACTCGAAACAACCATCGAGCGCATGAACGTATCGTTCGTCCGAGCGATTCGTTCGACGATTCGGAGCGCGTCGCGCCGGTGGTGCGGAGCGACTCGAGCGAAATTTTTCAAAGTCCCGACGGTCACTGTTCAGCCGCGAGCGTAAACTTTCCCGCGACGAAGACTATTTTTTGTCCGCGTTAAGTGTTCGGAGCGGAAGTGCCGTGAATGGGCTAAGTCCCAGGACAAGGTCGAGACAGGACCCCCTTTGTCTGCAGTTTAGTGCGGGTCGGTCCCTAGATAAACACTTGCGAGTCGTAAATAAAACAATCGGTCGACTTCTCGGCGCCGGATTTTCCCGAGTCCTTCAGCGAAAGAAGGGAGAGAATTTTCTAGAAGATCCCCAGTCTTCTCCCACATGTAAAACAGTCGTAAACGGTCGTCCGGCAGAGCGATTTTGGGGTCTCTCGGACCGGGATTAGAAAGGATATGTAGACATATATAGTGTGACTTGAACCTCGGTAGTGTCCAGTGCGAGTGATGCTGCGCGATATTGCAAATCATGTTTACCATGATCATTACGAATATATACATATAACTTACGTACGGGATCCCTCGGAGTCATACTCCGCCAGGTCGTGCCGCGCACACACACTACATACTTGAGGGATCCCGCGGAATCATAATTTCCGCCAGGCCGTGCTTAGCACGCACTTACACACTCGACGGATCCCATGGAGCTAATCTCCACCAGGTCGTGCCCAGCACACATTTATTCATACATATGGGATCCAGCAGAACTCTATCTGCCGAGTCGTGCACATAACGATACCGATACCTGATAACGTATTATCATGGTTATTATAACGCCCACATCTTCATTATTATTATTTTTTATGTAATCAATATTTAATTTTATATATCTGGGGTTTTTATGCCGCAAGGCTTTTCCCCAATGAGCCAATAGGCACGATTACGATAACCGTGGCCCCTAATTTTAAGGTTATATTTGTGTTCCTGGGATCATTTTAAGAAAAAAATGTTTATATAACAGGGTGTCCAATCAGCTCCGTTTAGCCGGTAAAGTAGATTTACTGTATTTAATAAAATTGCAAATATCTCGAAAACTATGCGAGATATGGAAAAATATCAAGAGATCTTTTTTGTAAGAAATTGAATTTTTTATAAAAAACGTTAAAAATATTCACTGGAATTTTGTGAATTTTTATTTTGTTATTTACCGACAGTCGAAAAAGTGATACAATGCATAATCTCGTGGCCTCTGGAAGAACTACTACGATAGTTTCATGTTACGTACTTACGTATCTAATAAAGCATCTACAATCATTCGAATTCGAATATTTCATTTGCCAACATCGTCAATATGAGTTCCATACATTCTCTGATTCATCCAAAACTACGGAATTTCAATTTCATTACATCATTGACTGAATTAGTTCATACAAACGAGCAAGCCATTTCATTTCTGGAGGAAATCAATCTCATTCCTTCAAAATTGTCAACACCACCGCAATGTTGTGGTATTCCCATGAAAGTTGAGAATTCTCAACAGAAAAAGCTGGGATGGATTTGGAGATGTTCAAGCAATACATCACAAAAGAAGAAACGTTCGTCAGAGCTTGTCGAAAAATTATAAATCCATTAGATAATACGTTCTTTGATGGACACGTCTGTCGTATCGAAATTCGGGAGGTACTCACTATTCTTTTTTTTTTTTGTTCTTAAATTGCCAATAACTACCACCCACCTTCATTTGCAAAATTGGCGTTTACAACGTGGTGCTGAAATTTTGAGTCGCAGTACAGTCGTGGACTATTATAGTTACTGTAGAGAAATTGCAGAAGTTATTTCGTCTCACAGTGATATTCGCCTTGGTGGAGAAGGAAAAACTGTCCAAATTGACGAAACATTTCTTACTAAACGGAAATATCATCGTGGACGTATAACTACGCAGATGACTATCACAGTTTTAGGTTTATATTGTAAAGAAGATAAGACCGGAATTTTCTTTAATGTAAATGGAAAGAGTAAGAGAGACTTGTGGCCATACATTAAGAAGTACGTTCACGAAGATACATCTCATGTTTGTTCTGATAGTGCAAAGCAGTACCAAGGTTTAGAGAAATTGTTTGCACCAGAAACTGTGCATTTACAAACAAATCACAGTAAGGGAGAATACGTAGATTCTTCGAATTCGAAAAATACAATTAATGATTTGGAGAATCAAAACAGGCTTCTAAAAAATTCTCTTTTGTGTCGAAGAAGCATAAAATTATTACATCAGTATATGGCATTATTCTTTTATCGCAGAGAAATTCTGCAAAAACAATACAAAGACGATCTTGGATCACAAATAATGCAATTTCTCCTGGATATTAAAAAGGTATATCCTGGCATTCAGAATGGAAAACTACAGACAGGTTTATTTTTAAAGGAAATTGTTCCACCGACGGTAGACTCAGAGAAGTTAGAGGAACTAATGCCTATTGCTAAAAAGCAACGATTGATGTCGATTGATGAAGAAATTGAAGCGGCATCAGATGATGAAGAAGAAAAAGATGCTGAGTATTTTTAACCAGGCTATCATACACATCAGCCCTTTTCAGGGCTACCAACTATTTTAAACGTGGATAACTACTTTCATTTAATTTTTTTGAAATCTTTTCAAACAGTAAGAGTGGATCACTTAGTTTTAGAAATATTTGAAACTACTCCTGGATTTTCGTATGCGTGGTCGGGCCGGCCGTGAGGCCGGCCCTCTCCGCCCCCACCGACAACCTAACCTAACTCACCCTATTCACATAATCTTCCCATTGTAGATGTTATCTCAGAAACTGCGCAACTGAGAGAAAAAAGTTGTATGACATAAATTGTTGGAAATTCAATTTCCTACAAAAAAGGTCTCGTGATATTTTGCGATATCTCGCATAGTTTTCGAGATATTTGCAATTTTATGAAAAACACTAAATCTACTTTACCGGCTAAACGGAGCTGATTGGACACCCTGTTATATAAACATTTTTTTCTTAGAATGATCCCAGGAACACAAATATAACCTTAAAATTAGGGGCCACGGTTATCGTAATCTCCCCAGCCAATAAATTAGTAGTTTCAATTCGACTCAATTCTGTTTTGTTTAATTCCAATTCATTCCTTCTTTACCTTTCTCCTAACATTGCTTGAATTACGGAATTTCTCCATGTTGGAGAGGTTTCGACGATACATTTTATGGTGCCTCCTGTGAGGTGTGAGCGTTAAAACGATGAAGGTGTAACAATACATTAGAAAGTCGAGCGCAATCGCCGTTAAAACTGGACACGGAAAACGGAGGGAGACATTTTCCTTGTCCGAGAGAGGGCCCTACGAAGACGGGGCGCATCCCTTGGAGGGGTAAACGGTCCCTCGAAGGGATGCGCTCTGGTGACGGACCACTTCGGCTCTGACTACGAACGCATTATCGTCTCCCCGAAACAAGTCTAAGTTATATCTACATAGATCTGAGATACCGTGCTTCTATTTACGGTATCGATTTTTCATTTTGACGCGTACTATCGCGTGTCCGCAATTTCGTCGGAAATTTTAGTACGCGGTGTGTGTGACCGGGAGAGTTAAGGACAACAGTGCTCAGTGATAACACGTCGAACTCTATAACGAACGAACGTTGATAAACTCTGTACACAATTCTTCAGCATCATACGGTGGACCTCTCGCCCACATCGCCTCCTGCTGCAGACTTTTTCCATCAGCGAAAGATAAGTACCGATTATCAGCCATAATTTTCGATTGTGCATTTTCGTAAATTTAAACTAGATTTAATTACATATACGGTGCGTGCGAATCCGTAGTATAACCATAATGGATAGGATCCGCGTAATTGGTCAAAAGCGTGCGTCGCTTAAACGACAAATAACGCAGCTAGGGAACTGCATTACGTCGGGTCAATATGACGAAACGAATCTCAAAATACGGTTGAATCGAGTCACGGAATTGTTTCATGCGTATGAGGAGCTGAATGATGAACTCGCAATTATCGATGATACGAATGATCATTTGGACGAAATACAAGACATTCAGGATCGGTATTACGACGTCGCAAGTAAAATTAAATCAATGGAAGTCGCGGCACCTTCATCTGCGCCGGTAAACGAAACGCTCGGTAATTCATACCTAAACGCGACCCTAGGAGAGGGACGACGGCGAACGTTGAAATTGCCTGTCGCGGAATTACCGAAATTTGACGGAAGCTTGGAGAAGTGGCTCTCATATAAGAACACATTTCTAACTATGATCGACGGGCGTACCGACATAACAGATTTAGAGAAGTTTATCTATTTGAAAAATTCGCTGATCGGTGACGCGCTGAACAAGATTTTGGTTTTTAATATAAGCGCGGACAATTATCAAAAGGCGTGGTGTCTTTCAGTAGACTCATACGAAAAACGGCGTATTCTCGTTTCAGAGCACTTAGATGCCATTATCGATTTAGGAACGGCAAACAAAATCCCAGCTAGCGGACTCGCGAAAGTCGTTGACAACGTTCGTCAACATTTGAATATGCTGCAATCACTAAATGTCACTCCGGATAGTTCTTTGATTATTCGATTGTTAGAAAGAGCAATGCCTAGCGAGATACGCGAAACATGGGAAGAGACATTGAATTTGGATACTCTTCCTACGCTGGAAGAATTTTACAAGTTCATAAACGAAGCGAAGTTCCGACGGATCACTCTAGAGAAGGGTGCCGTTCGTGATAACACCGAAACGGGAGTCAAGCGTCGGCCCGAACGGGAATCTCGTAGAATCAAAACGCGTAAAGGAGAGGCCGGCGCGCGAGTTTTCGTTACAGCTACCAGGCGCACTTGCTCGTATTGCAATAAACACCATTTCTTATATACTTGCCCGGAATTCGGAAAATTGTCTGTGTCCCAACGTTGGGATATTATAAATCGAAAGAATTTGTGCCGAAACTGTTTGCGATCTCACAGCGGAAAATGTCGATCGTCACATTGTAAACATTGTGGTCATCTTCATCATTCGATGCTGCACCATTTCGGTACACGACAATCTTCCACCGTACAGGCTGATACAATACTAAAGTCCGCGAATGACGCGGCTGAACCGGGTTCAGCATGACTAACAAAAATCGCATTGACCGCCGCGTGTCGCGTTCCTCGATCGCAATTGATGATGAGCGCAATAGTCCGCATCTGAAAGTACGACGGGACGTTCATTAAAGCTCGGGCACTTCTCGATACCTGCGCGACGGCTCATTTAATGACGGAGACTCTCTCACAACAGCTAAAAATTCCTACCCAACCATGCTCGATTGCGATTAACGGAACCAACGAGATGACCACGATGTCGAAGGAATTTATTCAGGTTACGCTCCGCGCACTCCACAGCGACTTCCAGAAATTATTAACATGTTTAACTGTCCCGCAAATTACGGATTCGGTACCCGATGAGGTATTTCCGTGGGAATCAATAGCAATTCCTGCTAACATACGTCTCGCCGATCCTGAATTTCATATTCCGCGGCCTGTTGATATTCTGATCGGCGCTGGTGCCACTTTGTCATTAATATCAATAGGGCAGATCAACTTATCTCGCGATGACTGCGACCTAATTTTACAAAAAACCCAGCTTAGATGGGTGGTAGCAGGCGGAACAACAGATAGCGCAGAAAATCGAGTTATCTCATGTAATCTAGCAGAGTTGAAGGAACAAATCGCGAAGTTTTGGCTGATTGAAAACGTGGACGCAGAAGCGTCGGAATTATCCGTGGAATCGTTATGCGAGACTCATTATAGCGAAAACACGACGCGTACTGATACCGGACGATACGTAGTACGATTACCATTTCGTGCCGGCGGTATAGATTTCGGCGACATGCGACAGATTGCCTTGCGTCGGTTTCACGCACTCCAGCGAAAGCTCAACGCAAACTCAATTCTTAAAGAAGAATATCACAAAGTGATGCAAGAGTACATTTCGCTTGAGCATATGACATTGGTCACCGACGACTCAACTACAGGCTACTATATGCCACATCACGCCGTGGTAAAGGCCACAAGCACGACTACAAAAATCCGTGTCGTGTTCGATGCGTCGGCCAAGTCGTCTAAAAATATCTCGTTAAACGACGGACTCATGGTAGGTCCTACAATACAAGACAAACTTTTTGAACATTTGTTACGATTCCGCACACATGCTTATGTCATTACCGCCGACATCGAAAAAATGTACCGACAAGTCTTAGTTCACCCACAAGACCGTAAATATCAGCGTATATTTTGGTACCATGACAACAGAATCAGAACCTTTGAACTAAATACTGTTACCTTTGATTTCCCATATGCTTCCGAAATTTTGAAACGCGATTTATACGTTGACGATCTTTTGACAGGCGCGAACTCTTTGGAGGAGGTTTTAATTATTCGCAATGAGGTAATCGAACTCTTGAAACGCGGCGGTTTCAATATACGGCAATGGGCCTCTAACCACAATCACGCCCTCGACTCCATAAGCGAAAAGCTTCTCGGAACGAATTACGCAACCAATGAGAGCCCGGTGATAAAAACCTTAGGCATCGGATGGCACGTGCAGGGGGATAAATTGGTATATACCGTGAATTCGTCGGAATCTCCCAAGAAATCGACAAAGCGCGAAATTCTATCTGAAATCGCCAAAATTTTCGACCCTCTCGGGCTTTTGGGGCCAATAATTCTGACTGCAAAGGTTTTCATGCAGGAATGTTGGAAAACGAAGCTCGATTGGGACGAATCGGTTCCGCAAGCGCTGCATACACGATGGTTAACCTTTGTAACCCAACTTCCATGTATAAACAATTTATCCATAGATCGGAGGCTTTTGCTTGATAGTCCTAGTAACATCGAAATCCATGGATTCTGCGACGCTAGTAAGGTCGGATATGGCGCGTGTATCTACATTCGTTCCCGCAATCAAGAAGCTTGCACCCTCGTCCGTCTGGCCTGTGCTAAATCGCGAGTTGCACCTCTTAAAGAGACAACTATACCGCGGTTCGAACTATGCGGCGCGCTGACCTTGGCCCGACTTTATCAAGAGACCAGGGTTGCCTTTAAATTCTCAGTTGATCGCATTGTTTTCTGGACAGACTCCACCATAGTATTACAGTGGCTAAAAAAGTCTCCAACCGTGTTGAAGGTTTTTGAATCGAATCGCGTTGCGGAAATCCAATCAATCAAGGAAGCGGAATGGCTGCACATCAAAGCGAAAGACAATCCGGCCGATGCATTGTCTCGCGGACAACTTCCTGCGACATTCCGCGAGAACGATTCGTGGTTTGAGGGACCCCATTGGTTACGCGAACACGAGTCTACTTGGCCGGCAAGTTTAAACGTTACCGTCAAGGAGCTACCGGGTTGCAAGAAAAATACATGTTTAACGCTACAGCAAAACAGATGTGAATTTTTTCACAATTTTTCTTCGTACAGAAATCTCACACGTGTAATCGCTCGTTGCTTGCGTGTGCTGCGATCTAACAAACATACAGGCGAGTTGTGTATGGCAGAAATAAACAACGCGGAATGCGTCATTATCAAAACGATACAAAGAGAACAATTCTCCGAGGAAATCGAACGCATTTCGGCAGCAAAGGAAGTAAAGGAGTAGGGTATATATGTTGGTTCTAAATCATAGTTATCATTACAGGGTAGATTCCTACCTTACCGGCAGCATAATTTTACGCTATATCGCGACCACATTTTGCGAGGTGGGGGGAGAGGAGGGACTTATCTTAGAACAGAACCATATTTTGCGGGGGGTGGGATGAATTTTCGAGGAAATAAGCATTGGGCAGTTGTCACGCCCTGGTTTGCGGGTGGAGGGGGAGGGGGAGTGTGAAATACTGCGATCCCTCTTATCAAGGACATTTTCCAGGTATTGACCAGCTTCTTGGTATTGCGTAAGCGTGGGGAGGGAGGAATTTTGGGTGAAATAAACATTGCTGGCGACGGCGAGCCCGCTTATCATTTCTTATAAACATCCTTTGACCCAATTACATCTCAGTTATGGCACAGTCTTTCTTTATCATTTTACCACGTTTTTACCACGTTTTTATTAGCTCGCTTTCTTGTTTGTCTGTTTGTTCGGTGGCAAATTTTGCAATTGATTTTAAACTAACTTCCTGATG
>JAQQRY010000173.1:0-10371 GCA_028455595.1 Lasioglossum vierecki | reverse complement strand
TTTAAATATTAATTTTATTCGTTTGAATTAACCCTCATCTGACCCCCATTTCAGGAACTGAATCTGTCCTTCGGTGTCAAATTGACACAGTGATTAACACTATAGAAAGACTGAAAGTTAGTATATACCCATATTGCCCCAAAGCAGTCAAAATGTCTGCATTGTGAAAGAATAACTAATGTGTAAAGAAATTTGTTTAAAATTAATTTTTAATATTTCTTATATTATTTACAGCCATACAACAAGTTATTAGTAAGTTCGCAGTCCTCCCACTCTATCAAAGCGTATCGATTACAGTAAGTGATACTTCTTCCCCCCTGAATGAGGTGCGTGGGCAGACCTGGCATAAAGATTCGAATAACAAGTCACGTACAAGTGACGGTAATCAAAAAATATATAAACTGTTATGCGAAATCGGAGCCGATCTGGTCACATAAGAGATTTGCTCAATTCAATAATAAAAGTCATTTGATTATTTAAAATTTCCCAAGTAGTCAAAATGACTGCTTTTGGGCAATACAGGTATAACACATATACATATATCGGAAATGAAAGAGGGGGAGAGGCAACTACAATGATTAATAAACGCATTTATATGTTGTACAAAAAATCACAAAACTCTAAGAAGCTGTGTCATTATATACACAATTGTTTTTCTAATTGCAATTGAAAAGCAGTCAAAATAACTTCCTTAGGCAATCTAGTGTTAAAGATCGATGAAATAACAAGGTAAAATTATTTATCCATGTTTTACTATTAAAATTGACGAGTTAACATTTAGATCGTAGATTTTTCGATTATGTTTCCCATTAAAAAGATAAATCGTATTGATGAATTTTTTAGAACAGGATAACGGGTTATGTACAGGGTGACATGCAGCGACGTGTAAAAACCATCATCAAGATCTATTAAAAATTTTTGTACCAAATTGATCTTGACAGAGTTTTTCAAGATCAAGTTATTTTCTACTCATCGAGAGGAACAAACTTCTCAGAGTAATCATCGGCAAAAAATGAAGCGTTCTCTTGAAAATTGACGTTAAGATTCAAATAACGTATAAACTTGTTTAATTGAAAACATAACATAATATAATACATCAATGCCGAATCCCAGTCCTGATAGAATCCGTTTAAAACGGAATAAAATTCGGTATTGCATTAAATGACTATTTCACACCCTGTTAATGGCACAAAAAATTTTTCTGCTCCACTGAACGAGAAAAATTTCTCGAAGACATCTGTTAATTAGACTATGGAGTTCGCCGAGCAGCCGAGTTATTCGCGGTTAATCCACCGCTGTATGAGAAGGGGGACTTTAAGTAGGATTCGCAGCGACGCCGGAAGTTTCGTTTACGATCGCGGGCAACTTCCGGGGAAGCGCCATAAATTCGCGTTATCGAAAGTTCCGTAGCAGAACGCGAGAAAAGGGACGATAAAAAGACAAGCGCGCTCGCACTGGCGCAATAACTATCCGGCTCGAGAGAGAGAAAAAAATAAACGTGTTAGCAGTGAATGAGAATCGACGACTCTGAGAATGGAGGATGCAGTAGTGCAAGGGGGTGCACCCGGGGGTGCAAACGGAGGACGTTTCGGTGTAACCCTCGGACAATGAAGAGAACTCTAATTAGCCTGGCGCTGCAGTTCGATGGTCCTTGAAACTCACCTCGTCCCAGTCGAGTCTTAATAGTTTGCAACAATAAATTTCTCGAATTACCGCGGGAAATTGCCCTGCCCACTGTCTCGCTTTCGTGTCGCCTTCCACCGCGAAAATAATGACGGTCGAATCCGCTAACGACTCGCAATTCGTTCTATCATTCCTGCGGAAGCTTGTTTCCGAAGAACAATACAATAAAACAATTTTTAAAAAGTGTGTTTAAATCCTTAGCTGTCGATCCTAAATGTTTACATTGCCAATGGTGTTCAATAGATTTTTTTCAATAAGTTCACAATTAACATTTTACCCACCTATTAATTTTACCGAAGCCTATTAATAGCATTTTCAATAATTGTGCTGTGTCAAAAGAAAGCATAGAAATTTTCTTTTACATTGCAATCTTAAATAAAACTATTAGATAACGTTATTGAGGGTGACTTGTTAGTTCACAATGAAAATTGCTGTTGCTGTGTTCAAATTGACTCTAACCTTACGTTATAAAGTAATCGAGGGGTAGGCTAATGAAATTAGATCCCACCAAAAATCAAAAAAATTCCTAAACTTTAGTTACCGGAAACCTATTAATTTTTAAAAAGTGTGTTTAAATCCTTAGCTGTCAATCTTAAATGTTTACATTGCCAATGGTATTCAATAGATTTTTTCAATAAGTTAACAATTAACATTTTACCCACCTATTAATTTTACCGAAGCCTATTAATAGCATTAACAATAATTGTGCTGTGTATGTAAAATTTCTTTTACATTGCAATCTTAAATAAAACTATTAGATGACATTATTGAGAGTAACTCTTTTTTTAAGCATTTCAGATCTGAACTGAGATCTATTTCTGCTCCCCAAAGGTAAATTACAGTAAATACATATTCATACACACATAGACTATAATTAAATCAAATTAAATTCGTAATTTACAATTTTTTAGGAAATTCAAAATAAGAAAACAAACTTTAACATTAGGTCGGGTAACTAACATTTTTAAGCATAAGGGTAACTGAAATTTAATTTTACGCAGTTTATGAATTAACTTAGATCGTTGCAAATCAATATAATTGAATATTGAGGATGACTTGTTAGCTCACAATGAGAATTGCTATTGAAAGTTCCATTAAAAAGTGTTTAGCCATGTACCATATATTTGTCAAAATTATGCAATAATCAACGGTCGATAACGTATTAAAAATAATCCTGTTCTCCAGAATTACAGAAAACTTTTATTTTTGTATAATTATTTGAAAAATTGTAAAAGAGGATTCTCGAATTTTTGGGAGTTTCATTGGGCTCAGTTACCTGCATAGGTGAGCCAGTTGTACCACGAGCACACCTGAGCACATGCGGTTCGTCTAATGCGGTCGCCGCAGTAAAAAACGACAAGAGCCGGCGCAATTTCCGACGCGAATCTTAATGCCTGCAAATGTCCTGAGCACGACACACGGTGGCGACGTTGCGCGTCCCAATTTTACCGCAAGCCGTCCTGTGCCAGGACGAGGCTGCGCCTCGCATAACTTACGTGTGCATTTCTCGCGAATCCGTCCCACGGAAAATCAAGGGAATTGAAGGAAATTGTTACGTATACTGTCTTCGTTATGCAATAATCTCGAACTTGGAAAGTCTACTAAATATGTGCGTTACTAATTGCTTTCAAACCGAACTAAAATTTCCATTATAAAATACATAGGCACCCGGTAGATATCAATTTTATTTTTCTCCGAGAATATAATGAGCAACAAAGAGGAACATAGCCATGAAATGAATTTCAGCGCAAGTGGAGAACTAATCAAATATTTTACTTAAAATATTTTTAATATTTTGCATTTCATCTATCCACGTGATCACGAATGCATATATCAGAAATCAAAGTTATATTCCACATGATTTTCAAACGCTAAAAATTTAACACAATTCTAGTTAAGATTCTATAAATAGTGGTTAACTAATTAAATATTTTACTTAAAACATTTTCAATATTTTGCATTTCATCTATTCATGTGATCACGAATGCATACATCAGAAATCAACGTTATATTCCACATGATTTTCAAGCTCTAAATATTTAACACAATTCTAGTTAAGATCCTATAAATAGTGGTTAACTAATTAAATGTTTTACTTAAAACATTTTCAATATTTTGCATTTCATCTATTCATGTGATCACGAATGCATACATCAGAATTCAACGTTATATTCTAAATGATTTTCAAACACTAAAAATTTAACACAATTCTACTTAAAATTCTATAAAATTATTTTTTTAAATTCCTTCAATAATTCCATCGTTTTGCATTCTATCTATCCACGTTCATCGCGAATGCATAAATCAGTAGTCCAGTAATTAGCTTTATGTGTTCCACATGATGTTTAAACACTACAAATTTTACACACTCCTATTATACAAGCTTATTTTTTTTAATTCCTTAAATATTTACACTGTTTTGCATCTTATCTATCCATGATGATCAAGAATGCATATATCAGTGGTGTAGCAATTACCTTTATGTTCCACATGGTTTTTAAACAGTGTAAAAACCTGATCGCAGTTAAGATTGTACGAGATTGTTCAGCAGAGTGTGAAGATTTTATCAGATTTTATGCACTGTGACTGCACAATGAGTGCTCCAACGTGATCGTTCCAGCGACCAGCATGAAAAATGCAACGTCCGTACCTATTCAAAACTGACTATAGCGTTGGCCCGGCTACGATCAAGTTAATTTCTACTCGGTCAAGGTACATTATCGAATTTGCGGTTCACCAGCGTAACGTATATCGGTGTACAAGCTCGCGGTAGTCGGATTCCACTCGTAAACCCGCGGGCGTCGAACACCATGCAACGTAACAGCGAATGGACCAACTTTCTCGCGTACAGTGACATCTCCTTTACGCGTTTGGACGCAGCGTTTTGCGATCCACACTCCACTCGTCGTAACTCTCTGCTGTGCTTCTGGATGCACAAGTTTGCGTTCCTATGATGCGATTTCGTATGTCTTTCCTTGTTCTTCACTTGCGAAAGTTCCTTAATCTTTCTGAAATTGGAGAGCATTTTTCTACAATTTTAAAAGAGAATTAATCTCGGCTTTGTGCCACTTAAATTGTTACTCGTTGTTCGAGTGATTAATCTTTTTAGGCCAACAATTTCATTCTGTGTTCTTGAAAATACCATCTAAATGTAGCAGTAGTTGTGAGTAAATCGATTGACTCACGTGTTTGAGTTTGGACGATGTTCTTTCGCTTGGTAATTATTTACATTAGGAGCTTCCTCACCGATTTTGATGACCTTGAAATATGTTGTCAAGATCATCATTCCGAACAACTTTTTCCTATACATGTTACCGCCGCTCGATTTTAGTTTTCGAGATATTCGCAAAAAACTATTGCTAATACTGTATTGAATTTTTCGTATTCCTGCACGCTCCGTGTCAACGTAAGCCCGTTCCGGCGCGGCGTTTCTTTACATTTTGCTTCTAAACAAGCTGTGGAGATGAGAAAGATAACGGGGTCTCACTCTGGTCATACATACATAGGGTGGCTTTCAATTTTGAAAGACTACTTCTGTGCTTATACATATATTCCTGTCTCTAATTTTTTCATAAAGCAGGTTGGTAATTCATTACCGTTGTTTTGAATTTTGTATTTAAATCTGTTTTTCCCTACATTAATATTGAAAACTCTTTTACAAATTTACAGACGCAGTTGTTTCCTCTCTCTTGAAAAGGATCCATATTAGGATCGAAATGTATAAAGTTTAATCAAACTAGCAAAATTGCTTTAATTTAATTTCTGATCGAACTGGATTTCCGTATGCGTGGTCTCCATCCCCTCCACGACCTAACCACAATTCATTCTGATTTTTGCATTGCAGCTGTCTTCCGGAATTTCAACTAGTAATGAAAAAACATACGAATATAATGAGTTGTGGTTAGGTCGTGGAGGGGATGGAGACCATACATACGGAAATCCTTTTATACAGGGTGTCCCAAAATTTGTGTACTTCCCGGAAATGGGAAGTTCATTGGGTCATTTGAAGCGACATTTTCCTTTACAAAAATGACGTCGGCGGCTTTGTTTAGGAGTTATTAACGAAAAACACGGACCAATCAGAGCGCGGCTACAGCGGATTGATTCTGGCTCGGCCAATGGCGCCGCCACGCTAACCGGGACCTGTCGCTGAGTCGGACTCCGTTTCCTGGTTGGAAATATATATATGTATATTGTATACCTATGTTATTCATTTCTTCAGACGCAAAACTGTTTTCTTTGAAAAAGGTCCACACAGGGATCGAAACGTCAGAAGCACGTAAATAATTGCACATTTGCTATAGGGTCTTTAATTGATCGAACCTTGCGCCAATATCATTTATTAATTTTATTCATTTTGTGTTTGGTTAGGAACGCCGTTAAGCAATCGCCTATGCTGATATACGAAAATCCAAGAGAGAATATTCAACACAGTATTAGCAATAGGTTTTTGCGAATATCTCGAAAACTAAAATCGAGCGGCTGTAACATGCATAGGAAAAACTTGTTCGGAATGATGATCTTGACAACATATTTCAAGGTCATCAAAATCGGTGAGGAAGCTCCTAATGTAAATAATTACCAAACGAAAGAACATCGTCCAATCTCAAACACGTGAGTCAATCGATTTACTCACAACTACTGCTACATTTAGATGGTATTTTCAAGAACACAGAATGAAATTGTTGGCTTAAAAAGATTAATCACTCGAACAACGAGTAACAATTTAAGTGGCACAAAGCCAAGATCAATTCTCTTTTAAAATTGTAGAAAAATGCTCTCCAATTTCAGAAAGATTAAGGAATTTTCTGTCATGTGCGAGGTTCTCTACGTGCTGAAACTCCGTTTGAGGTACACAGGCGACCATAACGTAATTACAAACTCGGAACGCGCCCCTACTATGTCATCAGATTGCCGGTGTTCTCTACCAACTGCGATTTGTTAGTTAATAGAACCGACTGTAAAGCATGCGACCTTGCACCCGCCCCGGTGCATCTATTTTAAGAAACTCGAGTCGATCGACTTCATAAAGCCGGGGAAGCCGAAGAACTCGTGCAGCATAGTCTTTTCATCGCGTCAGACGCGACGGTAGACTTAAATCGCCCTTTAATTCTCTATTGAATCGGGAGATCGCCGAGATTGTCGCCCTTGAACTCTAGAAGCCACCACTCGCAAGCATTATGAATAAAAAATGGAAAATTTATTCGAGACTCGATAAAACAACTAGAAAAAATCGTCAAGCAAATTTAATATATTATTAATATATATTATAAATTTAATATATAAGAGTTCCTGTCAATGAGAATCATTATTCTTAAAGTTCATAATAGTTTCCATCACTTGAAAAATTTTTTAACATTTTCAGAGACGTTTTCCCAAACCCTCATGCTGTACTTCGAATTATTGTAAAATTAGCGGTACAATATCCATGCAAAATTCAATAACTCGACTAAACAAAGTCATACATCATATTTTACGGTGTCATTGCAAAGGGGAAGCTTCGATCTCCAAATATGTGGTGCATTCAATCACGATAAAAATTTTACAATGCTTCTAAACATTTAATTTTATAACAATTTCGAGATACAACATGTTTTCAGTTTTCCACTCGCAGCATCACGCAGAACATCCTAATCGAAATTAAATGACTGGATGCACATATAGAAGTTTGAAGCTTCAAAGTGAAACTAAGTTTGTTAGAGTACGATTTTTTTCTGGCGAAATAGCAACAAGTTGAATGTAAAGAATTTTTCGAAAATTGTTTTTTCGTTCAAATATTTTTTCTAGTATTCCTGGTTGGAAATTCAAAGTAAATTGTTATAAATTCTTTGAAACTGTTGTGTTAGATCAGGTACAGAATTTTTACAGATACAAAATTTTTCGAAAATTGTTTTTTCGTTCAAATATTTTTTCTAGTATTCCTGATTGGAAATTGAAAGTAAATTGTTATAAATTCTTTGAAACTGTTGTGTTAGATCAGGTACAGAATTTTTACAGATACAAAATTTTTCGAAAATTGTTTTTTCGTTCAAATATTTTTTCTAGTATTCCTGGTTGGAAATTGAAAGTAAATTGTTATAAATTCTTTGAAACTGTTGTGTTGTGGTGAGAAGCATGTCGACTCGTCTTGGTCACCGGAAGCCTTAGACAACGCCGGAATTTACGTAAGGAGAACGAAGGGGGTTGCAAACTTGATTAATCCGGGCTGTTTAATGGGTCAAGTTCGTCCCGGTAAGCCGCGTTGCGTTACGTCGCTGTTCCCCATCATAGAATGGCTCGTCGATCAGCCAACAATCGCGTGGAATATCAGCTCGAACTACCCTAACAACCTAATGAAACGAAAACACTGGTTCGATGGTGATTCGCAGGCAATTGTTACTGTGTTTTCATTTGCGATCACTCCACGTCGGCTGTCTTCGATTTCCAGGCATTATTAATGTGAAGGAGGTTCCGCGATCAATCGTTTCATAATTTCATCCATTTTCCACTTGACCTAAAACAGTTATTATACTTCGGTTGCCTATGCACGTTGTTCGAACAATTCGTACATTTTGTAATGGCATTCTTTGTCTGGATTTATTAATTAATTCTTGTGTTGTTACGAGATGTGTGTACGTTAAAAAAGTTTATACATTTAAGAATGAAACCTTTTGTCTGAATTGAACAATTAATTCTTGTGCAATTTTTAAATATATCACCAAAAATAGATACATTCCAGAAAGACGTTGGTTGTTTGAAAATATGATTTGATTTTCCTGTTATTATAAAATATTAACACATTTTAACATGGAATTGTTTTTCTAGATTTAAGAATGGATACTTGAGCCAATACAAACTATTTGTTCTTAAAATTTGCCTATTGTAGGTAAAATTTTAATCATTTTCTTAGCAGTGAACATGCTAAAACCTTAAGGGTTGGTATGGATAGGCAGAATATTACTAGAATATTACTAGAAAGTGAAACATGTTAGCGGGATCGAGTTGTTTGTCATTATACGAGCATGTTACGAGCTGTGTGAAGGCTTATTATAAAGAGGAAGGTTGATTGTAGCTTGTTTCCATCATGATTTAACAAGATTATGTTTATAATTAATAATATGAGCGTCTAAAGTAGGGGAAAAATCGAGACAACCACCATCAGGTTTCCATATATTTTTCTAATACAAACATGATTTTGTTTACAGAAATCATGAGTGGAGCTTAGAACAATCAACCTTCCTCTTTATAACGAGCCCTCACACAGCTCTTATTATGCTCGTATAAGGAAAAATAACCCAACCCCGTAAACGCTGTTTTGCTGACAAAAACCCTGTTTACGGGGTAATATTCTAGTAATATTCTGCCTATCCCTTCCACCTTAACATCCCTTCGCAATTGCAGTTCCCTAAGGATCGAACTCGGCAAAACGAAGGGTCCTAACCGAAAAGCAACAGCTCCACCAAGGGAACGGTGAACAAGGCGATAAACAAGCTGTTCCCGGGTAGAATGGCGGCAAGACCGAAAGGAATGGCAGCGAGCCCGAAGAAAATTGGCGAAACAAATCCCCGGTTGGCACCGTGTTTGATCCCTCAAGACGGATTGAACGAAAAAAAGGATATCCGTTTGAAAGTCATGCAAGGATCAGCAGCAAGAAGATAAAGGAACCGAGAGGAAAAAATTCTGGCGCCAAGTGTTTCGCTGGGAACAAAGCCCAGTTGACTTTCGACTCTCTGGCAAGCTTCTATCCTCGTCCTCGACCAAAAACGTGCTACACGGATCCGCGTTCTTCCTGTTCGAGTTTCCCCCCGCCGAAAAAAGATCAGCGCGAGAGCGAGCGAGCGAGAGAGAAGGGAAAAAAGCATTTTTACGCGAAACGTTGAAAGAGAAATAGTTCACGCGACAACGAGGATGTTTATCCATCTCCTGGGCTACTCCGGGAAAGCGTTCCGACGTTTTCATTCTCGTTTATTTGAACAGTGCAGCTGACTTTCTCGCTGCGTCCCGTCGAGACCGACATTTTTTTCATTGCCTCAGGTTTTTCAAAATTTAGGCGAGACGTTATAAGATCACTGTTTATTTTTCCAAGCGTAAGTGGATTCGATGACGTTTGAATTTCCCGCTCGGAGAGTGTGGAGCGCGATTTGAATCGAATGACGCGCGCGGAAAAGTGAGCAGAGCAAATGATGAATTATTGAATGGCAGTCGGCAGCGACAAGCTTTGAGAACACCGCGTGTATTTAGGAAGATGCCCTTGGGTCTTTATTTCGGCCGACCTTGAGCTTCTTATTTCGGCAATGCAGAAATTTACATAATGACGCGTCGACCTCCTGATCTTGAAATTCAAAAAGTAAAAGTTAATTAATAGAATAAATATACAGGGTGGGGCGCCACATTTTGCCATCTAGATTTACGTCATTATTATTACGCATAGCAAACAATGTTTCAGTTGAAGTTGAATGGTTTTGAGAGGGGCACATTCTGATGGTACATTTTTTTGTTGGTGGAGGTGTAAAGAACATATGAAGGTCATTAATGTTTTTATAAATGGAATTATATATTTTTTATTGCAGCAGATGCTCCTTCATATTCTTTACAAAAAAAGTGTTAATCTATTTGTGTAAAAAAATCATTAGTTTAGGAGATATTTTAATTATAATTCTTTATGAAATCTCGACTTTCTGGTCAATAATATGAATTCAATGTGATAAT